>JAIPRL010009587.1:0-17273 GCA_025469235.1 Pemphigus obesinymphae
ATAAGGAAAAATTGTTATTTGTGTGACACAAGTTATCATTTGTAATAACATATATTGCATATTTTCGAAACGAATAGTTTTAAATTAACCAAATTCAATATTTTTCCGCCATTGCTCAATTTTTTTTTCGCGTACCCCTTGAGATCATCGCGAGTACCCCTAGGGGTACGCGTACCCCCGGTTGGGAACCGCTGGTCTAGACTATAGAATATAGATGAATACTTTATCTCTAGTAGGTATACATAGAATACTACTAACAACGACAATATACTTTTTTCTCTTTTAAAAAATGTGTTATTAATTTTTCATTATATTTTCAGGATACGAGAACACATGTAGTTGTGGAACTTTATGACACGGAACGTTCGTATGTCGAATCACTGCAAACGTTAGTGAATGTAAGTAGTAATTTTAGTTTATAGTACCTATGGAAAATTATAAAAATATTACTAAATAACTAAATAATTTTTGAGTGTTAGATTGTATTCTAAATATTTAGTTTTTCGTTAAAACGATATGTTATTCTTTCCAAAATGTTATCAACTTTCGATTTTATAATAAGTATTTTTGCTCTTACACCACAAAGAAACGAGTAATTGTAATTTTGTGTAGGCATGTTTTTTTTTAAACAAATATCGCAATTACACAACAATAAAAATGGTATTCACACAAGACTTTTTTTAAATTAATTTAAAAATATATTTAAAGCCACTCAAATTGTTGGATTATCATTTTTCTGAAAATTTCATACACATTGCCTATATATAACCCCTTAAAAATTGGGTGTATGACGTCCTCTAAAGTAGGTAGTAATAAATTCACCAATCGATGAAATGTTTTAATAAGTATATATTTATAAATTTTCACCAGATCTGTATGAGTTATATCACTAAAATTTGATTTATCAAATTAAAATCTTAACAAAAAATAAAAAAGTTAAAAATGTATAGTATATTCTTAAATATTTTATCTATATATATATATTTGGTTAATTTTCTATAACCATGTCTTGAATGGACTACTATTTTTTCGATAAATTATAAAGTACATTTATAGTATTTGTCAGTAAGGGATGAAAACACTTCGCTCGTAATGCATGTATTAGATTTGAAGGATATTTTTGGAAGAGATGATTTTTAGTGGAGCTTGGTGTAGTACATATTTATTACTGTAAAAATAAACTTGATACTTTTATATCATCAACATACTTATATATTATTTCAGTTATATATAGTGACTAGTATCCATTGACCATGATTTATCATAAAAGTTATGTAACATTATTTGTTATTTAGCTATTTATAAAAATAAATTGTTCGTAATAATCGGCGTTGGTAAGATGTATGATACGATATAATAGTATTATACTCGATATGAGTATAATGTACGTTCCTTAATTCATCCTGGATGCCATCATAAAATATTAAAGGAACACCATTTTGTGATTTAGGTGCAATTATTATCAATTATACAAAATGATATCACAGAATATACAGATATACAGAATGAAACTTTATCAAAACTACATGTATTCTTATGTCTGCAAAAAAACAAAAAACCAAAATCATGGCAGGGAACTAGAAATTTAAAAATTTCCTTGGTTTTCCAAATTTCTGGCCACACTGTTTCATAAAAGTGTTTAATCTTTACATTATTAATATACGTATTTCCTACAAATGAATATCTGCCACGATTAAAACGTGTTTGAATACTCCTTTCTGTGTATTCTGTGATAATATATATATATATATATATAATATATATGTGTGTGTGTGTTTAATACAAAATAACTGATAACAACTATTAAATTAGAGTGATGAAGGCATCTTAGATGCCATCGGAGATTTTTAGATTTAAAATGGAATAATTACCACTCGTTGATTCTATCAAAGATAATATTTTAATAATAATTATTAAGAAATATATTATGGATAGTGATCTAATATTTTAAGTTTATGGTTTAAAGTGCGATCTACCAGAAATGCGTGTGCATGTATACATATTTAAAATACATTGGTACTTGGTTTCATTTATCAAATAGTAAATCACTCTCAAAATGTTGTTGATCCTACAACAGGAGTCAACAATTAAATAATGGAGTACCTGTAGACGATTTTGTAACTTCAAATATTAAGAAAAATGTTTGGAGATGCTACACCAGGCATTTGATTGAGACTTGTGAATTTAAAAAATTAAAAACTATTTACAATCTTTCTAAAGGATATTAAAAAGTATGTTGAAATTAATAATAAATAAAATATTAGTCGATTCAATTAAAATAATATTTAAAGGATTTATATCATATTTTTAAATTTAGACATAATAAATATCTAAAATAATAATTATTTATGTAAGTAAATTAATTTTAAAATGTATAACTATATAGAATTTTAAATTTTAAAATGTCATTTTATTATTATTTTTTAATATCATCTAAAAACCCCATTAAAATCTATAATAATTGCTTTAAATTGTTATAAAATGTTAATACGTTAATTAAGTACATATTCAATGTAAATTCCAAAGCTCTAGAATTATTGTTTATGGAGTTCTCCAATAATAATAATAACTTGCAGTAATTTTTCTATAATTGTGTAATTTAATAATAAATTAATGAGTAATTCTTACTCAACTTCTACATAAAAAGTTGTTTAAAAAAGAATAATTTTTGTAAAATCAATAGATTCCTAGTTCCACTCATAATCTAAAATATAATAATTTAAAATCACGCCCACAACTAATCTTCACGTCTATTTTTTTTACAAATTACACAATTAGTTGTATGTTACAGGCATTTTATAGTAGGTATACCTATGGATATTAAAAATAAAAACAAACGCATAATAGTAATATAATTTGTAAAAAATAAATTAAAACTATCTGGAAGATTTGTATTATAAAATGCCTTATTTTTACCAAAGGTTTTAGAGGTAAATTTTTTTTTAAATCAAATAAGAACTCTTACAGTTTCCGCGAGATTTTTCACGACAAAGAGTTTTTTCTTGTAAAATATTTCCAATCGCTAAAATTCATTTAAAAATATCAAAACATTATATTTGAATAAAAATGAGATTTCTATTTCATTTTTAAAACACTAAAATCCTACATAAAAATACCTTTTAAAACATTACATATTTTAATTTTAGTTTATTATATATTTGCAGATATCAATATTTTATTTTTATATTTTTGTTTAAAATAATTTATAAATCAATATTATAATAATATATAATTATAATATATTAATATATTTACTGAAAGAATATTGTTTCATCAGTTTTATATTTTTTATGTCATTCCCGCGTATCTGGTAGCATTCACTTTTATGACAAGCGATTTCATATTTCTAAAAGGACGTCCAAAAATACAATTTTACATTAATTCCCATGAGGGTAGAACACGTTTTAAAGGGTTCAATGTTCGGGTTATATTTATATATATAGTATAAGTAAAGCGAATTTAATAGAAGTTTTTATTAACTTTAAAGCTTTTTAAACACACAATCAATTTCTAGCTATTCGTTCGAGTTAAATCAATGCACAAATGTTTATGAAATTATAATAGAAGAACGTGAGTTTGTTTTAAATATTTATTATTTAAAATATTTTTTTTTACTATTTACTAATTTTTCATTTTAAACCAAAATTATTTCTTTAAAACTCTTTAAGGTGCATTAAGAAGGAGACAAAAAGGGAGTGGTGTGCTAGGGGTTTCCTATGCGAAAAAAAAAATTGATAACTTTTTTTTTGCTTATTCACGGTTTTAAAGAAGCAACAAATTATATTTGCCACCCCATTATGCGCCTTAATGCGCCCCTGCTTTAATGACCTAAGAACATGATGAAAATATCAATAATAATAAGTTTTAAATAAAACAAAATTATATATATATACACATTACAAGTTTTCATAAAAAAGTGTTATTTATTTATTTATTTATTTTTGAATTATCGAAAGAAAATTGAGAATGTTTTAATTGTTTATATGTCGTTATTTTATGTGACATAGTTAATTACATGAAGTTTGCAATTTTGACGTTCAATGTTTCTTTTTTAATATTTAACACTTGAACAATTTTGTTCAGTATAATATGTTAAAATAAAATTGGAATTTAAGAGTAAGAATATTTTAAGACTTAATAATTTTTTCGTTTGAAAATCCCATTAAGAAAAACTACTGGTTTGTTTCTTATTTATATTTTAAAATTATGTAAATTCATTAGTTGAGGATACATCTGATCGTTGTTTTAGCTTTTTCTGTCTTTTATAACGTCATTGTGCGATTCTAATTAATGATTAAATTGCAAATATATATCGATTGATTACGGATATTATAATAATGTGTGTATAAAATGTGTTTATTTTTGTTAAAAGTTAATAATACACCTACCACATACTGCAATACATCGCTATTGTCTGGCGTAACTCACTTTGTAGATACCTACACATCACGTGTAGTGATGAATCGTGTTAATTAACAAATAACAATCATAAACCGTGTTTGCCTATTACCTTGAGGATAAAATCATTTAATGGAATTTGCGGATTTTTGTGATGAGTCAAAATACCTTTGTAACAAAACTGTCTTTTTACCAAAAATTATACATTTATTGTAAAGCTATAAACAATATATTAAAATGTATTATAGTCTAAGATTATATAAGTTCGTATTATTAAATTTTTGATTTCGTTTTATTATTATAAAACTTATAGTCAAGTGGAGAAAAGAGTAATATCTCTCATAATGGTTAAAATTATATGAAGAGATTTCTTTTTAAAAATGGAAAAATTATTTTTAATTTTCTAATATTTATATTAATAACCAAATATCTGAAAGTATTGTAAGCGTTGAAGACTTTAGAGACAATGACTATGATCTGGTAGGTAATGGAGAACTATACTTTTTTAATGAGTGATTTGACTTTAAATATCTCGGAACTAATATATATATATATAACTGTAAACTGTAATAATATACGTACATAATTAAATTAAATTAAATGTTATGTCTCGGGAAAGTTGGTCAAATCAAAATGGTTGTTAAGGAGAGATTCAGGAATATGTGTACTCCTCAATTTTTCTGTGGCCAATTTTGACATACGCATGTAAAATATAGTCGAAAATAAAAGGAGATAATGAATAAATTAAAATATTTGAAAGTGTGAAAAATAAAAAGGTGCAACAACCCAATATAACCCAATATAGATTACAGATTATAATCATAATATTATATCTAATGAATAAAATACTCAAAAAAATGTAATTGTCATGTCTGTTGGTCAAACATTAAGGAAAGCATTTTAAAAAGAATCTGAAAAGGAATAGGTTAAATCTTAATAAATACGCTCAATAGGAAAAAGGATAAAAGGCTGCGAGGACAGAAACAGATAGAAGAATATAATGGAGACATATGTATATATAGGAAGAATAGTTTTATTTACAAAAAAAAAGTCTACGGAGTCAGATCTATCCTCTACATCACTCCCATAAACGCTACTGTGTATGTATAATACGAATATGTAGTACCCAATTTGACAAGACTGCCCTAATTGCCATGAGTAAATTTTTGATTAAACCGTATTTATCGTGGTCTAATATCGAATTCATATTTAGATATATACTTATCCTAATCTATGTCTACTATGCTTAAATAATATATTATAATATGGATTGGCGAACATTTATCGAATCAAATCTTTTAGAAAACAAAAAAATCATATAACACATAAAACACAAGTAAAAACTAGGGATGACTGGGGATGCTAAAGAATTTTTTTTCCTAAAATACTATTTGTAGCCCCTTCAAAATAAATAATAACTCAATTAATTTACAACATACCTCAGTAAGCATTTCAAAATTATTTAAATTATAATTTATAAGAAAAAAAAATATAAAATATTCCCAAAAATGTAATGCAAAATTAAAAATCGTGATTAAAGAATGTAATGTAATTATATTTAGTATTTTAATAAAATTTTGGGTCTTAAACTCAAAATTTACGCTCAAAAATCGATATATATATATATATATATATATATATATAATAATTATTTAATAATGGATGATTTTGTAGAGTTATGGCAGAAAGATAAATAATAATTATAGATATTATTGTGGAATTTGTTAAACAAAAACACCTGTTGATTGTTTAATGAAAAAATGTATATACTTAATCTAACTAAATAAATACATAAAAATTGTAAAAATACAAAAAGTAGTAATGAAGCTACGAAAATTGAAGGAATGTTAACGTTTTTGGTTTCCAAGCAAATTTTAAATCTTATTTCAAAAACTAAAATAACTGTTGAAAGAGACAATTTATATATTAGAACCATTAAGTAGAGGTAAATAGTAAAATTTTGAATGTGGAATATAATGAATTTTTATGATATTATTATGATAATATGTTGAATATTTAAAAGAAAATGTAAACTTAACTAATTAATTACTAAAAACTATGATATAACCAAAATCATGATTTTGAAAAGTCATAAATATTCATATTTATGTCTAAGTTTTATTTTCTTTATAAGTTTAAATATAGTTTGTTTCAGTGGCAGATCTAAGGAGGTAAAAGTGGCCTTTTCCTCCACCACAAATCCATTTTTTATATTGTGTTTTACTATACTTTATATGATTTATTATGTAACATAACATAGAATAATCTTAACATGTTATTCAATTTCAGGTTATCCCCCCCCCCAAATCTATCTCTGGATCCGCCAAGATTTTTATCTAAGAATCACCAAAATAGTTTATTGATTTTAATTGTCTATAGCGTGTACATTAGATTAGATAGATATTTGTTGTAAATACGATTTTAAACCCATTTTTTCTGAGGACATAAATATTTTACAATCTAGTTTTTTAATATGTTATTATTCTATACTTTTCCATTAGTTTTACTTAGTTTCAAACATTTTACCAATTAATTTTTATTTTTAGATGCAATCAAAATGGTCAATATATTACGTATAGATGATATTAGATTATTCCTCTCTATCTTTGGCGCCTGGTGCGAATATCTAGAAATTATAAAATATTCAGTGTATAGTTTAATATGAGTACCTATAATTTATGGTATACATTTTAATTTAGAGAATTCACTAAAATTTTTAAAAATATATGTTTTAAAATTGATTAAAACCTAAAATATTGTTATTTAATAAATCAAAAAGTTATTATAATTATTGTACTTAACTATTTTTATTTTACATCAAATTGGTTCTCATATAATTTTAATGCACTTTATTTTAAATATTATTCATTAAATAAATCATAATAATTTCTTATTCAACTAGTGCTAAACATCGAATGTGACATGGGGGAATATTATGAATAAAATCATTACAAATATAATAATAATTATATACATTTTAATTATATTACATTTTAGTTTCTAGAAATATAGAAGATAGGTAATAAGTTTTATACCTTATATAAGATTTTATAACATCATAAAAAAAATATTAACATTGGTTACACATTGAAAATCTTGATTTAAGCCAATGTTCATTAATTTCATTAATTGATAAGTACCTATATAAAAGATATTCCATTATTTTTTTCCGAGCAAACATATCATCTAAACTTAATATTTTTTATAGTATAAATATATTTATTTTTTTACCGTAATTAATTTTTACCGTTATATTTAAAATTAAATAAATATTATACTTCTATTTACACATAATATGATATTGAATTATTATTTACACAATATTGGTATGTAAGAACACATTTTAGATATTATCGCGAATCCAACAATAGAGTTTTGTTTGGAATTTATTTCATATTATTATTATTTATGACATTTTAGCATACAGTTTACTCGAATTTAAGGATATCTATATATTTTTATAATACGTTTATTAACGATCAGTATTTTTAGATGTTGATCTATTGGTTTTACAATGATGTATATTCTTCTATATCTTTTTTTAATTGTGAGCTTATCGATCAGAAGGAGTCGAGCAGGCGTTTTGGGATAAAGATGTTTTTTGATGGCAAATTTATTCTAGTTGGTACATTGAATAGGTTATTATTTTATTTTCTTAGTAGTTTTCTTGAGTGTAAATGAAAACTACTTTTTATAACAGAAATGAGAAAACTACAATGAAAGTTAAAGGGACGATGGATCAAATTCCAAAATCCATATCTGAAAAATTTTTTTTATTATTATTACATCAAAGCTCTACTTAAAATTATTTTTATTGAATGCAATAATTTATCATTAATTTCATATTTAATATATTCATTACCAGTATAATAGTTAACAGGCGAAGTGTATGCATTTTTATTTCTTAAACGACTTAAACTCTTATTTTAATAATAATCAAGTAGATATTAATTTTCATACATTATAAAATTATATTGTATTATAATTCGATAAAAGTGCAATGCTAGCGATTTTTTTTTGTAAATATTGTTATCTAAATAAATTTCCATGTATTTGCTACATTATTATATAGGTACTTATCATAAAGTAGGTACCTAACTATCTTTACGCGCAAAAAAAGTTGAATCTGCAGTACCTATTTATAATATTTATAATGTTTACTGAATGTCTCTAATTTATTTTATCAAATCGAATTATTATTGGATTAAAATAACCATTTTATAGATTTAATAATCATAGAATAAGGGCAATTGAATTATTATTTAAGATGATTCTACAAACCCGATTTTTAAGGGGTTTTGTATAGACAATTTTTATGAAATTTAAGAAAAATAAAAATCCAAGAATTTAAAAATATTTAATTATATTTTAAAAGTAATTAAAAAATATACATGTGTCAGTACCATTTTTTATTGTTATTTATACTTGTTAAAAATCACGTTCAAGCTCTATAACTACAATTTTTCTCTGTAAAATCGCAGAGTCAAAATGTATACAAGATATAATAAATTTAACTAAAAAACTGTACGCTTTGGCATAGTAAATATTCACATCTTTCATATTTTGTATACATTTTTACTCTGAGAGTACTAAGAGAGAAGTTGTAGTAATAGAGCGTGAATGTATTTTAATACCTTTAAAATGGGTGTGTATGTATCTACTTATCGTCTACTATATATAAAATAAAAAATAAAAATTGTGCAACACTTGTTATTATCATTTAAAATAACAATAAAATTCATGTAATATACTGACCACGAATATACGATTATCATACTATCAATGAATCTACTAAAGTTTTCACTCTGTATACGTTTATTTACAACGACTAGGTATATTATAGCACTGTTGTATAGTGTACAATGAAAGTCATTAAACTCGATCAGCGCGTGTAGTGTCTGTGTACACAAATATGTTTATAATAATAATAATAATAATTTTATGTATAAAAGGCGGCGAATAAATTACGTCGTCAACATCACCTCTCCGCTACGACCGACGTCATTGTCCCGGGTGAGAAGAGAAAGTCCTGCGCGTGGATTTATCGCCCAGCTAGCAATCGACTACCTACCTACCTCATCAATATACATTTTTAATTGCACTTAATCAAACATATCCACTATCAATGTCTATTAGTTATCTAGATAAATTCAATACAATGTGTAATCATATGGTTTGTATAAAAATAAAATGTAGCTTAATTTCTAAATTAACTGTTCGCGTCTTATAGCACAAATTCCTACAGCTAACAAACCATACCTAAGCTCATTCGATGGCCTGACTTTGTATATTCTTCGAAATGTACCTTATAGTCTCAATTGTGTGTACTCATTAGTCGTATGAAACATTCGGCTTTTGAATAAAAATATACTACAATGTAAAGTTGTTCGTTCTTAATGCCATGGGATTCGACACTAGCATTTATGAATGCGTCAAGACAGTTTTTGAAAAATGTCATCGATACTTGAATTGCAATAATTATATTAAGAACTGGTTCTAATAAATTCAGAATTACATAGATGTGAGTCGTGAAATCTGCGTTAAAATTCTGTCATAAAAGAGTACTTTTTAAATGTAATATGTATTGTAATCAAATCGGTATTTTATTAATAATTATTATTAATTCTAATTATTTGTACGTGTTCGAATGTGTAACATACAAACACAAAATTATAGTATTGTATAGTAATATTGTATTGAGTATTTTTTTTTACATTCGAACTCATACAAAGATTTAACTATGACTATTGACTATAACTATATTAACTATTATTCATATATTTAGAATACGTTAATATCAATGAAATACTAATTTGATTATACTTATGAGCAAAGCAAGACTATGACCGCCTTAGTCTTGTTTTAATCCTTGTACGCGTCTTGTTCATGTTGAGTAAATCTTGATATTATTCTTTATATTACTGACTTAATTTGGTATTGGTTTTGGTACCGTCGATTCAATTTCGGAATTGGTTTTGGTCTTGTAAGTATTTATTTTTATTCGCCAAATTCATAGATAATTTAACGTATCTACATAGTACGTATATATTATTTTTCGCAGACTAAATGTACAAAAATTTTGCTGCAAACGTCTTAATACCAAAATTGAGCCAACAAGAACAACTAAACTGACAAGTCTTGTTTTTATTCTTAGTCTTGTTTTGTTCATTACTATTTGATTATAATACATAACATTCTGCTTTCTTAATTATTGCTCTTTTATGGCAGAATTTTGTAACAAATATTATCACCTACATAGATGTAATTCTATCCTAAGATTTTGTAAATTATCAATTAATATGTTGCATTGAAATAAATAAATGGTTAATTTTCTATTTGTAATATTGACATATTAAAAGTGTATGTAAAACTATGACAACTTGCTGTACACACCTACTACACGTATCAACTGGTATATTGTATTGTTTATATTTTTTTATTGTTTTATATTTAAAATTTTAAAATTGAGAATTTATAAAGTCAATATAAAATGAAATAGTCATCCAGAAGTTGGTCCACCAGCCCTTTAGTCTTCGAACACAATGGTGTATTATTTTTATTTTTAATTTGAAATCAAAGATAAATTCAAAAGACAATTCTGAGCGAAAATTAGTAAAATATTATTTTTTAAAAAGTCCAGGCAGTATAGGGTGAAAGTGTTCATCAGGTATCAGTAGGGATGGATGCATATCCACTTATCGGATTGGATACTTTAGATAGATGAAACGATTCTGAAAAAAACGTCAATGTAATTTTTTCTTTTCTTTCAGAAATAAAAAGTGACAGACAGAGTTATTTGTGGACCTGAGTTCAGAGCATAAGTTATATACAATAAATATATTTTAAGTCATACTAAAATATTACCTACACTATATAAAATATGGTTTTTTCTTTACGCTTTACAGTAAGGAAAATAAAAAAATAATTTAAATTTAAGTATATCACTGTAATAAATTTTCAATCAAAAAACCTTTTACCCTAAAAGTTTTACGCAACTCCTTTTACCTAAAGGGTAAAAAGTTACTCAAACATCAATAGCTTCTAAACTATGCTCAGAATTAAATACAGATAACCATGAGATTTTTAATTTGTTACTTTGTTATTTTTTTATATCTATATGTGGACAGTCTGTAAAAATATATACTTTTTGCTCACTTCAATAATCAAATATAACGTCGAATTTATTTTACTCTTGCAACCAATACTTTAGGGAGGGACACCAGTATACGCAACAAAAGCAAATGCTAACCTCCCAACTTCATGCATAAATGTTAAATTTCAATAGTGTTTTTAAGAAATTTTACTTGTCTAAAATTATCTAAAACATTTGATCTATAAATTATTCAATGGACAATTTCTAATCAATTTTTGTTAACTAATCTTATATCAACAGTTGAACCTAAAACATAAAATAATAACTTTATATGATTTATTTCAATAGTTATTATATTCTTTCATAAGTTTTAACTTATTATATAGGTATTAGGTGATTAGTAGGCATTAGTCGTATATAGATATTGATATTCAGAGATGTATTGAAGATGAAAAGTTGATATAAAATACCGTGATATATCGAATCAATGTATCGATATATAGTTGCCATTATTGAGTCCATGGTAAAAATGAAAATAATATAAAAATTTATTATTTATTTAATTTACCATCTTATTTATTATCATGATGATAATGGTTTATTATCATAAGTTCATAAGTTGTAAAACTTCGATTTCAAGTTTTCTAGTCGTAAAAATGTGCATGTATTTTATGTCTATTCAAATTTGGCCGGCATATCACCGAGAATATGTTATAATTATGCATGTGCTTTTATCGCCTCTATGATAAGTCGTAATAATATTATATTTTATATTAAATTCATATTTCATTTGTAATTATATGTTGACGTCATTCTATGTAGTACTGCACGCATAGTAATTTATATTACGAGTAAAGAAAACAAATTGACATTTTTAAAGCGTTCTTGTTAAACGTAGTAATTCATAGTAATTTTATGTTATAAAACTTAACGACCTTTTTAATTTGTCTCTATTCCCGTAGAGAATTGATAAGTATAAAACGCAATTACTTTCAGAAATACTATAACCATCCTGTGACAAGACAATAAGTTTATAAACAAAAAACTATTATTTTTTTTAAAAATCACATTCAAACAAATCTACAATTTGAAAATTTTTTTTAAATGTTGATCTTAAATATATTTGATTAAAATAAGTTTGATGAGGTTTGAGATAAATATAATTTTTAATAATTATACATACGTAAATATTTATGTAAAATATGAGCGGCAAAAGATGCTCTGTCTGGATGCATTCATTCATAATGTATACACTACAGACTCTAATCGTCAGTGGTTTGTCGACAAAATATACAAAACAATTTGGATTTAGTCATATAACACTTGTACCTACATACATTTTTTGATTTTTTTCGATTGAAATTTCGATTAAATTATAACGGCCAAGCCATCGCTATCAGAAATATGCGATAAGATAAATTAAATTTATAGTAGTTAGTATAGTTAGTGTAGTATTAGTAGTATTTAATCTACCTACATATAAATGTTGGCTGTTGCCTGTTAGTTCGTAATCGATCGTGGAACGAGCATAATACTCGTTTATGTAAAGAAGTTTCATTGCATATATTTTCTTCGTAATATTTGTGTAATATGTCGGTGAGTAAAAAACGTAAAATCTCGGTTGAAAGTCACGTTTTTCAATAAAAATTGTCCAATAATTATTTTTTTATTCAAGTTAAAGAAAGGCTGTATGTTTAATTTGTCAAGAATCTATTGCACTGATGAAAGAATATAATTTAAAATTACATTATGGTACCAAACATACAGCAAAATATGATGTGATACAAGGACAACGTCGAATTGACAAACTTGCATCGTTAATGAAAAAATACAAGGACAGTCTTTAAGTTTAAAAAAATATCATAAAGACTTAGAAGCTAGTGTCAAAGCTAGTTCTATCATAGCACAAAAAATTGTCGCTAAATCGAAGCCGTTTACTGATGGTGAGTTTATAAAAGAGTGCATGGAGGCGGCCTCTGAAATTGTATGTCCAGCACAAAAATAACTTTTTTCCAAATTAAGTTTATCAGGAATAACTGTAGCAAGGCGTATAGAAGAACTAGGAACTGATATTGAGAGTAGTACCCTAAAAGAAGGTATTTCTAAATTTATTTTTTATTCACTGGTCCTTGACGAGAGTACAGATTTGTTAGATACTGTTCAATCAGCAATTTTTGTTCGGGGTATTGTCTCTAATTTTAATATCAATGAAGAATTAGCCACACTTTTTCTAATGAAAGGCATAATAAAAAGTTGTGATATTTTTAATGCATTAAAATCGACATATAACCATTTTAATATCAAATTAAATAAATAACCTTTTCTGGAGCTATAACAGATGGAGCCCCATCAATGGTTGGAAAAATGAAGGTCACGTAGCGCTAATTAAAAAGAAATGAGTGCATGTAGTGCTGTATAACTGATGCAATATAATATACTCGTAATATTGGAATGGGAATTGATTGTTGACTCAATTGAACTTTATCACAACTAGTCGTTTCATTGATTTTCTTCTATAACATGTCCATTTTCTTTATAGTTTTATTAATTTACGTACTTAAATTTACGTATTTAAAATAACTTGATGATAGTCAGATAGTTATCTAAAATAGTATTAGAAAACCATGTGTAATTATTATGATTAGCAATTAGTAGTATTTTATAAGCGTATAAAATAGATAGATGTGAAATTCCCTAAAATCAGAAAAATTCCACTAAAAAAATGAAATACTTATATTTTTTTCCTTATTGCGTAGTAAACACCCCTAAAAATATTTTTTTACCGCATTAAGTTTATGTAAATTTCTTTAAAAATATTCTGCTACTGTATTACTCATACATAAATTACACTAAAGTTGGAATAAATATATCACAAAATCCTATAATAATAATAGCTTCTGTATTTTAGTATACCTCGCTGTATACTTTTCTGTTATCACTAAACTGCTCTCTTGGAGCAAAATATAAACCACAATTTTCGAAATTACTTAGAAATAACAAATTACAAGTTATTATTTTTGTAAATAAATATTCGACCAGATTATTTGATCCAATTCATATGTTATCTGTACAATGTACACATTTTCTAGTAGTCAATATGACCAGGAAGGTACTTTAGGGAGGTCATCTTTCGATAAACACGTAAGGAATAACTAAAACGGGAAAGTTGAAAAATGTGTCATTACTATACAATATGGAGTGCATAAAACATGCACATTGTACCGCCGATTTTAGGGGTTAACTTACTATTACGTACGTTTCTTCATAAAAAATAATCTTTTATCAAAAAAAAATCTATACTTATCAAGTTTATGAAATCTAATTATATTTTAATAGTAATTAATAAATATTATTTATTATTGAAATTCATATACAATATTTAAGAGTACATACATTGTTTTAAATATTAATTGTAAAATTGTATCATATTTTTTATAATTTTTCATATTAGATTTAATTGTACACGCATGGTTGGCTAAATCAAAAATATGTTTATAGGCAATACCAAACTTTTCCGCTTTTAAAAAATAAAAAATTCATCAACTTAACTTTTTCTACAATTCGCCGACATTTGCAGATAGTTCAGTACAGTACATGTATCAGTGTTGCATTTGTAGAATGCTCGAGTATATCCACTATTCCATGCATTTTAAATCAAATTCACTATTCGTTCCTTATAATCAATATTAAATTAAAAATATTTAAAATGTATTATAGATATTTAAAATAATGAGTGGCATATGCGCATGCATTTAATGGATCATCCTGTATATCAGTGATGGCCAAATGGCTTCCTGCCAAGTCGTTTTGTTCGGCCTATTGCCTTTATTCAATTTTAGATTTTTTTTTCGTATGTTTTGGTCATAATATAAAATAAAATAATAATTATTATATACATCATAAATTATTTTCAAAAAGTTAATAATGTTATCACAAATCATTTGAAAAACTTTGTTTACTATTATTTTTTTTATCCTTTTAGTTATCGCGTTTCTCCAACTTACAATACATTGTCAAATTGGTTATTTGCTGTGTGCCACTCATCTAGCATAAAATATAATTTCTCCTAGGATTTCTAAGTATGAAATTATTTAATTTCCAAGGTTAAGAAGAACTGGAAATAATTTACTCTCATATCATACTTTCTGTTTATTATTTAAGTTGTCTTGTCTTTACTCTCATCACTCATATGAGGCTGCAAGCTGTACAAAAATATATTAAAAAACTCTAATGATGATTTACGGTCAAAACTAGTTATTACATTTGTTACTTATAATCTTGTTTTAAAGACTCTCAGTACATTATCTTTTTTTATATATTATTTTTTATAATATTATATATTAATTTTACTTATATAGATATATATATATATTGTTTTTTATTTTTATTAGAGTATTCAGTTTTTTTAATTAACTATTTCTTTAATTTTAAGTATATTTGATATATTTTGCATATTTTATTTTAGTGTCCAGATTTTATTGATAAAATAATTTTTATTTAGTATTAATTTGTTTTAATATTAAACAAAATTACTTTTTCCTTTCTTTCGATTTTCAACTTTTTACTTTAACCGAAATTAAAAATTAAAAAATAATTTTAGCTTTTAACTTTTAATTGACTGCTTTTAATATTTACTTTAACTTAAGATGTTAACTACCATGGTTATTCATAAATGATTACTATATATGTTATTATAATTCCTATTGTAGTATAATATTTAGATTTATCTAAATCACACATCAGATGGTTCAAATTGAAATTATTTCTACATACTTACCAATCCATATACATTTATTTAATTTGTTGAAAAATTGTCCTTAATATTTTAATGTGAACTATCAAAATAACACGTGGGTATTTTTACAACAAATTTATGTTAATAGAGTTGGGAATCGTGAATATTAATTTATCCCATCATTATTATCGTCATTATCCTAAGTCTTGATTTTTAAATAATATGAAAGGTCATTATTATGATCAAGATATTATTATACAAATAACATTGTGTCCTGTCTGCGAACAAGTTCTCTTGGGCGAGCATCTAAGTATATCGCTGGATCAACTATGCTGACAACGTTTTATATATTTATTAAATTTTTTATTTTATATGAGTACCCAGTTTATTAATGGCGGATTATAGAAGCTGGACGCTTGTCAGAATTAGTTAACTTGATACATATATATATATTGTCTACAAAGTAAAAAAAAAAGTAAAAATAAGTAAAAATATTAAAATTTAAAATCCAAACAAATAGTTTTCATAATGTTTATTATTACATAAAAAATTGTATTGGTATGATAATACTAAAGTGAATTTTGGTTCGAAATTATAAAGTCCTATAAGTAGATATATTGATTATTTTTAATTTTTTGAAACGACAAAATTAAATGTTACAAAATACATGTTTTTTTTTTTTAAATTAAATAATATATATATAGTTAATAATATATTAACATATTAATATTCAAATTCAAAAATTTAGTTTTCCTCTGCTAGTAGTTGTATCTAATATGGGAAATGAAATGTCTAAATATCGTATTATTTTAATTTTAGCTTCGAATAGTTAAAAAAAAAAATACTACCTATATTTTTTTAACTGATTACAAAATTTTTCAAAATAGATCCAAAAAGGTTTGTCACTATTAAATTAAGGGGTTTAAGGGTCTTCGACAGTAGATTTTTCAAAGCGCTAAAATGGTCTTGGCATTTCCATAAATTGGCCGTGTTAAACTTGTTCAATTTTAATTTTGAAAAAAGTTCTGAATTCGTTATTATATTTTC
>JAIPRL010009588.1:0-17271 GCA_025469235.1 Pemphigus obesinymphae
ACCTAATTTAGCGTTACCTTTTTTTATTAGTATTAGTTGTCCTTACCACACAACTATTAGTTTACTACATATTATACAGTCCACTAAATAACCGGGTAAGCTAGCTACTATTGTCTAGCCCCTGGTCGAAACAATATTTATGCAGTGAGTAAACATATTAGTACAAACATACAATAGTATTTCAAATTATTTCTAAAGGCGAGTTAAGTGAAAGTTGTAAAACATTTATATACCTATTTTATATACCTAGTTTGCTTCTATGTTCTAACCTTTAAAACTGTAATGAAACTATTTATACTATTTAAACATCAATATAATACTTTGTAATATATGCAAACCTAAGAAAAATTTGAGTCCGAATTTGTTAACAAACAGTGGCACAAAGATACAAAAGGGTATGCAAACAATGCCGATTATGATAATATTCATGTACACAGAAGTATCAATAAAATCATTGCACACGACGTCATTCACTTCAGTCTCAATTGTAAAGACTGATACAATATCACACATGGTTGCCTTCTGTTGGACACCCAAATACAAAGTTTCATATGATTGAAATCTATTCATCAGCTCTGGAAACCACAGCATCAACATGTAGTAACTAAACGTATAAAGAACAAACAATAACTATCCGGTTTATAACACGTATATTTTCGTTATTATTTTATTTTTAAAAAAAAGTCTCTGATACTTGTTTTACCTGGTAGTGCAGCAAAATTGCATGATACATGTGATTATAGCTACAACATTAAATTTCGACGTGAACAGTCCAACAGTACTTTCGTAGAGCCCACTAAAGAATCCTTTACTGGGTTCTTCTACGTAATCTTGTAACGTTAGGGAAATCACCTAAAAAACAGACCGCATCAAATTAGTAAAAAATGTTTTTCAATGAAAATATTTGTGTGAGTGAATTTTTTAAAGAAATTGTATGGATTAGTAATAATATTTAACTTACAGGAAATTTTCCATCTGATTTATTATTCCAATTATGGACAAATTTCAAGCAATCCATGGTCTCACTATATCTACCTTTAGAATGTAAAAACTTTGGACTTTCTGGCAGACTTATCATTAGGCATGACAATATTATACTCGGAAGGGAACAAATAATTATAAATAAATTCCACGACCTAAACAAAAAGTATCCACTTTCGATTCTAAATGTTTGTGGAATAAATAAATATGCAATACCTGAAAAATACTCATTTGTTATTTGCTGAATTATTTTATTAATTTGTAATAATTTTCAGTAGATATTTATTATAATAGTTTTATATAGTACAAAACAACAAATTAAAAATAATATATTCAATATAAAATTCATATATTAGATTATAAATAATTCAATGTAGATATGTCTTATTCAGTGGCGGCTCGTGGACTTTAAAAGTGGGAAGGCGATTGAAAATTATTAATTTTTGAAAAGCAAAAATATAATAACGTTTTACGAAAATCGAAAATTATAAAATAATAAAACTTATACATTTCATACTCAAAATGTAAGCATTTATATCTTTCATTTCACTGAACATGTCTTCCAAGTTGTTTCATTTCAATTATTCGTTAATATGATACGGCATTTTTATCTTCTATGTTATTATAATATAATATACACTAGTAATAAAATAATAAAGAGATATAGAAATGTGCAGGCGTCACAAACACACAGTAAAATAGTAAATACTCATTTCGTATTGTTCCGCAGTCCACATGCATGTCGGGCGATTACTCGGATCGCTCCGGCGGCCGCATTATTGCCGAATTCTTCCTCCTGTTTTTGTGTTTTGATCATTTAGTTATGACGGTCGATTGTCAACGTCATCCCAACGGGGCCAAGCGCTGTTCGATACTCGATAACCGCGCAAATTAATAATAGGTACCTATTTTAACCGTGCTATTACCTACATATATATTTTTAAACTCCGATTACCCCGTACCATCGTGTTTTCGTAACAATGGAAAACAATTTTTACTTTCGATAATAATATTTTGAAAATACATTACTATGTAAATATAAATAATTCTTTATATTGAAATCAATATCCAACTTGTTAATAAGTAATTTGTTAAAATTTTAGAGGGGGGCCGTCGCCCCCACACACGAGTCGCCACTGGTCTTATTTAAATATAATATTTTAGATTATGAGTGTTATTGGAATTTATTTGATTTACAATGATGTGGTTTTTATTTTTTATTATATGTATAAGTATATGAACTTTTTTGAATATAAGGAGTCTAGTTAAAGTTTTCGATTACAGAGATTTCTGGTAACAAATTCATTCTAGTCGTTAATTTAGAGTGGTAATTTTTTAATTTTTCTAGCGGTTTTATTAAGTGTAAAGGAACAATACCAAACATCATCAGAAATTAGAAATTGGAAACTTACACCAAATATTTTCTATACATACCAAAGTGTAAAATGACTTCACTTATCAGGTAGGATACTGGTAGTGGATATATTATATTTGAAAGCAACAATAAATCATTGTTTTTATAAAACGATTTTAAGCGGAACTATACACGCCTATCTATTACTGTCAAAAAAAAAAAATTGTGATGTAATCATGTAATAATATACATTAATTATTATTATCGCAATCTATAATAACTATGGAAACTTTATTTGTTATTTTTCACACTTTTAAACAATTTTCTCGTTGAAATTGGTAAATTATTTTATGATTAAGAAAACTACTAGGAAAATCAAAAATTTACGTCTGAATACTACTATCTAGAACATAATTACTATTAAAAAATTAAATATATTTACTCCAAAACTCTCTTACTCAACTCTTCACATAAAGTTGTTTCCAGAAAAAAAAAAATTAAAATTAAAATATAATTTTAATATCAATATATTCCTAGCTTCGTTGATAAGGTAAAATACATGATTTTCTAGATATAAAAACCAGGTCGTTGCAACTCTATATAATTATCAATATAAATTCCCATGCGGCCATGCCCATGAAGTGCAAAAATTTACACTAGGAAAGTACTCGGCTGAGCTACTACAGCAAGTTGCCAAATCGAGTACTAAAGTTCTGTCTATACTTTATACATGGCATATTAGTTATTATTGTTATGTTTTTTTTTTTTTAATGTCATAGATGATGCTTTTCTATCTAAAAATGTGATTTAATAACATACGAAACTAATTACCAAATTTTTATTTTGCATTTTTTGACATTTTAACGTAAATTTTTGTAGTTTTAGGTCATTTTTTAAATCATTTTAAAAAATCACAAGTTTACTATTATTATTTTACGTTATATATTCACTTATAATTTAAAAAAGTACATTACATTTTAAAGATTTTTTTATGTTTTTAGATTATAAATTAAATTTTTCAATGGAATATTTTGTTTTGTTTAGGTCATACATTCAGTTTTTTGGGGAATTTTTTATAGATTCTTTAGGACATCAATATCGGGGCCTTAGTTATTACTGTTCACAGTTAATATATAATATTACACCTTGGTAATGAATAAACTGATAACTACTATATGCTTTATTACTGCATTACTTGTTTTTATATATTATACAGCTACTCGGTCATGTAAATATAGACCTTTTTTATTTACTCGACTAACATTTTTACTAGAAACAGAAATGAAATTAGTAATAAATCATTTGTTCACATTTTTTAAGTGTAGTAAAATTAGCAACCTACATTAATAACTCGGCCGAGTACTATCCTAGTGTAAACCCAGCTTCAGGCATAGTGCTGAGCTCTAGTGGCTAATTATTTCAAAATAATCATTTTCATTTGATTTGATAATATCATAAATAATATAAATAAACGTCTATTTATCACAGAATATTATTTCTTAATATAATAATAACTTGATTACCTTTAATTGGTACAATTGGCAGCACAATACCTGGTCCGATTATCATTGGCGTTAAAAGCACGGTTGCACACTACTTGCGTCTCAATGCTAACATTGATAATATCAATTGATAAGCGATAGTCTATTTGTGTCCTAGACATTAGGATTGGGACGCATTTTGGTAATAATAAGAGTAATACTATATATAGTCTAAACGTACACATTATTTGATAAAAATGCGTTTTTAGCAATAATAAATCCACGAAGGATGAAAAAAAACCATTCTTGGTCAATAAATCATTCAACAAGGAAAATAATAGCGATAATACAGATAACATTTTTAGACACCTTAAACTTAACACTATATTTAACCTATAATATAATTTTAAAATAATGAAACAAGTTGAGATCATTTTAAATGGTAGACATTGATGATTATCGCTGTGAAGTTATGAGCAATGAATAAAAATGAAAATTAGATTTTTTTAAAAGAATAGAAAGTAAAAGAAGAGAGAAATAGAAAATTAATTTAATAAGTTTATTTATTTTCTACTAATTATTATGTTATGTTATCAAATATATGTATTATATACATAATAAAAGTGAATTAAATAAATCATGACACGAATGTTTTGAATGAATGTACTTTGAACATAAATTAAACGAATATTATTATTTGAATATCTGATCATTTCAGATAAAGGAATAGGGAGGCAATTAAGTCGTACATTTTAATTGGTATTTTTTTTTTTTTGGGGGGGGGGGGCCGCAAATAGTATGTGCCATAGATAAAAGTTTGGATTATTTGATTTTTCGCGGACGCAAAATAAAAATTTTGGACGCAAGTAGTGTGAACCAAAAAGCACACTCATCTGACACAATTTGCCAGACTTAATATTCTAAGACCATGCATGGATAAACTAATATATTATTATGATTATTTATATGAACTAAGCTATATAGGTTATTACTAATTTTACATACGATTTTTTCCTGATTATAATTGAGTCCCAATTTATTGGTGCACTACATTGTTTTAAATGAGAACAAATATAAAGTCAAAGAATATGATTAATTGAACAATACAAGGAAGTTGAGAATTTAGTTATATAATCAAAAACCTAAAGTACTAAATATCGAAGATGGAACTTATAAGAGCATAAAATGGGCGGTTGATCTTAATAATAAGCGGAGAAAGTTGTTATTTATAAATATCTGGAAAGAAATTTTTTAAACAAAATAATAAGACTATATTAGGAGAGGATGATGTGAAACTATTGGCAAAATATTCAATAGTTAAGTGCCATGAGGTTGCTATGAGAGTGAAATTATTTTTTAAATAATGGCGTTGAAATACTTTAACTATATTATAATAAAAATGATTTATGCTCACATGGAAGTAGTATTCTACCACTCGTCCAAAACATTTCCATCCAACACAAATATTTTTCACGATACTTGGTGTTTAAAAATTCACCTAGGTATGAATAAAGTACTGTAGCACCAGATACTCTATGCAAAACATTAAACGACATATTAATGCAAGAGTAGTTTTAATAAAATAATATGACATATTGTACATAATTATTATAGTATATATATTTTATATAGGTGTATGCTGACTACGACTGCGCAATTATTAATTTAAACATTCGATTATCAATTATTATCAATTATACGTTTTACTCAATTATATCGATTAATCGATCAATTAATTTAATAAACGATTATTTGGTAATCGATGTATGAATTATTATATTTACTAATTCATCAATTATAGTTATCCACGAATAAGAGGGAACCGCCGTTACATTTGAATATAATAGTTGTCCATATATGTAATATCGTAAATAATATTATAATACCTACATAGTTTCTATCATCTAAAAATTAATATAAACGGATCCCAGCTTCTGTTATGTTATTTGGTCATACCATAAACTTATAATATATAATATATAAACCGTGCAAGTTTAACCCACTTCGTCGAAACCTATTTTACCGAATCCCATATCGCCGAATCCCGTTTCGCCAAAAAATCGTGTTCAAGCACTTAATTTAAAAACAATTTTTTCACACTATAAAAATATATAATAAAAAAATGTATTATAAAATTGGTGTATCTTATACTCTTATTTCATTCAAGGTGGTAATATTTTTAATTATTACGGAATTGCATTTATTATAATATTTATATATATATATATATATATATATATAGGAAAAGCTTCGCTTCTCGCCGGGGGCAAGCCCAAAAACCCCCATTGGAAGTGGACAATTCACTTTATTTTAAAATCAGCATAATGTATTTTGTAATATAAGTACATATATTAGTATATTTTTATGGCGTACCCATATAATATTTAGATTAAAGTAATAAATTAATAGTTTAGGTGAAATTGGACGACAACACCGCTCATTACAATCGTTATGTGTATAAAACCTTGAAGGCAACATATGTGTGAAAGAGACAGATTCTGAATTAAATTTTTCTAAGATTTCATAATCAATTTTATAATATTACATGAAAAATATGATAGGTATAGGTATGTATATAAGGTTATTGTGCTAATTTTTATTTGATAACTCTAGTAATACGTTAGACTCGTATTATTTTGGCGTGCTATCAATATTCATTTATTGTTATATCTAAAGCTCGGATTTGTATGCTTTCATATTTTTTTAGAGTATACAGTTTGATGGAAGTTAAACATTTTGACGATTTGTTTAACTGAGAATTCATAGGAAAAAGCTTATAGTGCATATAAATGCTTATTTTAGGGATAATGGTATATTTCAAGAATTTTGCATATTTACGCATATTTTAAAGAAAATTTAATAAAAATGTAGGTAATTATACAAAAAAAATCCAAAAAAATTATAAAAATGTTTTTATATAAATGCATGATTTTTAAATCTATACCTTCAGAGAATTGTTTTAGATGTTTTGTTTTATATTGGTCATACTGTCTATTTTATTTCATGATAGATAGTAGATTATGTAGAACTTGATAGTAGATTGTATAATTTACTTTAACCAATATAAACATTTTTTTTTTTAAATATATAGTATATTATTATATAGCATGACTTATAAAGAGTATTTATTTTTACATTTTTCACTTGGTTAGAAATAAGAAATAATGACGAAAATAAAATATTTGCATATAAATGCATATATTTTGGATACGGGCATAATTTTACATATTTCTTGAAAATTTTAGGATCATATTAGGTGCATATTTCAAGTTTTTTTGATGCATAAATGCATAATATTTTAAGCTTTTTTCATGCATACAAATCTAGACCTTATCCATACCTTCATCACAAATATTATAATCTTGGTTTATTAAATTATTATTTTTAAATCATATTTTTCAATCAAAGTATCTTCTTCTTCTACATTGCCTTCTTTCTCAACTATTTGGGGTCGATTAATCGATATATTGACTGCCGAATTATTGATACATCGATTATCGATTAATCAATTTTTAAAATTGTCATAAAATAATCCATTTAATCAGGCAACCCTAATACAGACTTCCTGATAAATGATAATAAACAAATGCAATACCAAAAAATGGGTCCTATCAAAAAAAAAAAAAAAAATTATTGATACTCTAACCATTTTAGAACATATAAAGCACACTTTATAATAGATTAAAGTATAAATACATAAGTGCTCAAGTGTATACTGATAAAACGCACTATATTTATAAATTTTAATTAACTTCTTTGTGAAAATCATAATTATTATTATTATTATATGTATATTAAGAAATCTAGCATGTATATGATTTTACTTTATAAAGTATCATATTATAATTAATACTTTATTTATTTTTTTAGACAAGAATTTTGAAATTCATAATCTTTAATACTGATTTCAAAGACTCTGATTTCATTTTTCATCTTTTTGGATTTTCAGCTTATATTTTAATATGCCTAGTTCATTTAGAAAATGTGTGTTCATGTATTATAGAAATTGTAATATATTGTATAGGTATAGAATTGTTATATTGCATCCTGAATATATTAACCTTCAGTTATTTATTTGCCATCAATTCAAACATGTTGAGTCTCTCGTAGAAAATGTACGTTGGGAATACCTAAATATTAAGGTAGACCAATTTAAAATTTATATTGAAGCTAAATTCTTTATTTTATTGAAATAACATTCTTATTATCCGATTTATTTATACCAAGACTATTTGAAAAATAATATTTTATTTCACAATATCCCAAACGCACGCCTATGTGTACTACTATATTATATAGTATTAATATGAAGTATGTACATATTTATTATACCCGAATCCACTCATCAGTCTGCAAAATAGAAACACTGGATAAACTTGAGATACGCTGGATACAATGTTGAATACACCGTCCATCATCATGCTGAGGATTAACGCATATCTTCTACCCTTGGCATCCGACACGTAACCCCAAATATAAGATCCAATGATCATCCCTAAAAAAAATTAACTGTGAAATAAATAATTTAAATGTCATAAATAATATACGTACCTACCATTCCAGTTGCATTTAATATGCCTTTATGAACAGAATTAATCTGAAAGTCACATTCGGCTGACGGTAGAATGAAAGATACTGAAGTTACGCTAATAGCGCTTGCCGAGTAAATAGCTCCACAAATAAACAATATGTAATAATGAAATTTTCCAAATCCTGGTATCGGAAAAATGTGTTAAATTTTCGTTATTTTCTTTTATAGTAGATAGTTAATTTATGGATAATATGTATAATAAATACGTCGTATCAAAAATTACATCAATCAATAATTGAAATCATGAACAATTTCGAGTTGTATGGAATTAACTATTAAATATCCAGTTTATTTTGATAACCTAACAGTGGTGGTTTTGGGGAGGGATGCAGGGGGATGGAGCTACTCTTCATTTTTTTCATGTTTTACAGCATACCCCTTTATTTATTTATCAAGGAAAGTAGTGAACTAATAATAATTAATTATTATAATATATTAATAATTAACTAAATAGTAAATAAAATTTTATTTAAAATGTCCATTTCCTTTGAAAAAATAATGAAATTACGAAAAGAATGTTTTTTGTAGTTTATCGTATAATTTGTTTTAGATAAAAATCACGATATAAAATTTTGAATAGTAGATCTTAATTAAATTCTATCGTAGGTAATAAATAATCTTCATTATTTATGAATGGCTACAGCTTAAAAAATGGTGAATTTTTGGCGAAATCAATGCGACACCGATAAATTGTTATTATTAAGTAAGTATAGTACCTATTTGTTTACATTTAAATATTTTATTAGAGATATGGCGATTTCCGTTTTACTTCTACTACTCATCACTATATTTTGGATTTTCCGTTGTCGTATAGTCGTATTTTTCGCATTATAGTTTAGGTTAAAGGAGTTTTTTGGTAGGAAATTTATTATAGTTGATACTTTAAAGAAGTCAATCTTTTTTCCCAGTATGTAGTTTTCTTAAGCGAACAAGAAATATATTCCAAAATCGACTAAAAATTATTATAAATCAGAAAGTATAAATGGCAGAGACTTGAAATGTACACTTTAATTGTACATAGTAACACTGATAAATTGCCGTGTGTCAACTTAGATGTCAATGTAATAAACAAAATACAATTTTCAAACATTATTTACCACTTATCAATAATTTATAAAAAAATTTGTTGAAAAATTATATTAAAACTACATTTTGGTCTACATTTATAGTTTCCTCGGTAATTCGTTTAAAAGGAATAAATATTCAATTCTTTTAAAATAGGAATGCCTTAACTATGCTTTTTCAAAAATATGTAAATATGTATTATATTCTATTTATGTTATATAATAATCTAAATTGTTTTTTTTTTAATTTCCTGTGGTTGAGAAAAGTTGGATAGGGGATGTGGGGCTTACTTTTTCTTTAATATGTACCGGCAGGGGCTCATTAAGGCTCAATGTATGGATGAGGCCATGAGGGGAAATTAATTTACCACTTTTTCAAAAACGTTCAACTTTTTAAAAAATAGGTCTTTCGCATGGGAAACGTCACGCCCATAGTACACCCCCCTTGCTATATGCCGCCCCCTAAAAATGTCCACCCAGGGCAAGCCCTCACCCTTAATGTGTCCCTGTATCCCAAAACACTGATTTTTAATTGAGCCCGTCCTTATTATTTATTCCAATTCAGCCACTGTATCCTAAAAATAGATAAATACATATTCCATAATTTATTATTTAATTCATGGATCTAAAACCTAACCAACGTTAATTATTTATTATTTAACTACATATAAGTTTCATTAATTTTAGTATATCTTGTAAAATAAAAATTATATATCGAGTAAACAAGTTTAATTAAATTAGGTACATATAACATAATAATTGCTTTTAATTAAACTATGCTAGAATATTTAACTATGATAGTATGAAGTGTGTTTACTCTAGAATCCGGAAATAAAAAACTGGTTATATCAGGTAAAAATATGTTATAAATTCAGGATATATTTTTTTTTATTATTAGTTGCTAAAGCGGCTTTTTGCGGGCGAGTTGTATACGCGAAAACAGTAAAAAATGTTGTTCATCGAAAGAATTAATTGAATATTCTTATAAAGATTTTGAAACTTCCTAAAATTTGTTAACATTTTTACTTTAATCGGCGCTTTTCCTTTGTAAAATGTATTTTTATTTATTCCTTAAAAATGAAATTGAAAATTACTAAGTATGTGTTAGCCAAAATCTAAAATACCTACTGGACAACAAAACTGAAAAAGTAAAAATGTCGATTAAAAGATAATTTGTGATAAATTCAAATCTACTGTCTGAACCCAAATCGGACTAGACGATAAATCGCTATGATGGACAAAACATGGACCATCATATACACGCGTGTGCCTTCGCGAACGTTTTCCATGTTATGTTATATAATATATATATAATACGGGTTGTGGGTAGCGTAGCTTACATACACTAATTATATTAACAAACACCCACATACAGTACATACAATATTTTCAAATTATTTGCAACTTGCTATACATGAACCCCTTATTTAATTACTTATAAAAATGTGTGACCTTAATCATTCTTGTGCTGTATTATAATGGATCTATAATATACCATTAGATATACATTTTGTCTCAAGAAAAATTAGTTTAATTAAATTTTGTACGTTTATTCTTTGTTTAATTTTTGTGATCTAAATTGCATAAGTATATTCAAGGGTATCATTTAAGTTTTTTTCTGGTTGTGAAAACTGCAAGGTTTTAGACATTTTTAACATTTCAGGGGGCTGTTTATAATATATAATATATAAATGTATACCGTATAGATATATAAATATTATAAACACATTAATAAAATAGAGATATTTTAAAATGTATACTCAGATGATATTATATGAATATAAATATATATATGTTAATAATGCTGGTACATTGGAGTATTAATGTAAGGTCAATTATTAGGCCCTGCCTCTCTGAATAACACTCCCGAGTATTCTAATCCGTGTTTAAGGATGATAAAAATATCTCTAATCAATTTTATGTATACAATTTGTTTGGAAAGAAATGATACATGTCAAGACTTAGTCCTTTTTGATCAAACAAAAAACATTTGGTCTAAATATTCAATTAATTTTGAAGGACATTATGATATTGGTACTAAAATAAGGATTTGGCTATTCGACTACATCGCACTTCATTAAAAATAAAATAGTAATACCTTACAATAAAGGTAAATATTTGCTAAATTGGTCAGTAAATTGGGAATAGACGAGTAAGGAAGTCAGTAAACACGAAATTTAAAATTTGTTTCTACATTTATTGGTTAATAGATACCTACTAAAATGTTTAAGTTAAACGAACTTACCGACCATTTCAATAGCATTATCCAAATTTACGGGTTGAGAGATGATATTTTTGGAATTTTCCCCGTCTAAAATACATAAATATATAAAAGTTAAATAATTATTTTCTATTATACAATCGTTTCAGAATAATAATTCAAGTTTTCTACTGTATAATAGGATTTATATCTAAGTACGTTAGTACATATATTTGTAAATATTTCATATAATATGGGTATTGAACAGCTAATAAAAGGTTTAGATATATAAGCAATGTTATGATTATAATATATCATGTATTATGTAGGTACCTACCTATGAAAGTAAATTATTGTATTTATAAAAATATACTTATTACGAAGAAAAAAAACAAAATAATTCCGGAGTGATGATCGGTTGAATCCGTAAACTTGCACTCCTGCATATACGAGCCTGCGGTTCTACATTACTATTTCATATAGTATATAATATAATATTTAATACAATATCGTGCGATATTTACCTTTCGACTTGTCGTTATCCATTTTATAAAATCACGAGAACTGAAAGAAAAAATCCTGTCGTTTCGAAAAAAAAATAACAAACAGCTGCCTTAATCCTTGTCAAAGTTATTTCTTATAGTGTTCAGACTTCGAACGTGTGCCGCATAGGTATGTCCAAAAATAAACAATCACCCCTAATTCATTATATACTATGTTCCTATATATTATAATTTATACTGTATTATTATATAGTATTGTCGGTTAATATCTATCAGTGGCATGACATTAATACGATTATCAGTATTATAATAACAATAAATTATTATTCACGGACAAATGCCAATCGCAAACTGTTTTAACACGTTTAAATTTATCACGCGACTGCGTTTGTATTTTATATATAATAACCAATAATATATTTTAAAGTGTAAGTTTTTTTTATTTTCTTGTTTAAAAAAATTCTCGTGGTGGGGCATTAGTGCAGTAATCAGAAATAAATACGACAAAGATCGAGGTGCAGTCGTCGAAGAACAACGATCGACGTTTCAACATATTTTTTTGACGAGTGTTACACTCTTGTAGTAGACCCAAGAAGAATGTGGGATATCTATAATAATTATAATAATCAATAGTTTTCTGGCCCTAAACTTAGAAAAAAACCGTATTTTTTACGAATTGATCTTAAATAAATTATGTAAATATATACACCGAATTCGATAGTATTATAAATAGTAATATATTATAAGTTATAACAATAGTTGAGGTATATTATTATTACCATATTTAAGATAAATAAATAATTATAATATTTATTATGTTCCATTTTAACCTACTATCATACATGACCATGTTTTCCGAATCAAATCATCTGTAATTACCGGTACTCTTCTTTTTGTCAACAAATTTTTTTTTCATGGAGTTTTTTCTTTTTACTTTTATTTTTGTTACCATACAGAACATATGGTTCATCAAATTTTAATTATCGAAATTTCCAAATAAAGAATTCATATTTTTAAAGAAAATTTTTTTAAAAAAAAACGAGTTGTAAAAAACATAAAAAAAAATCTATTTTTATAACCTTGTTGGTATAACTAATTAGATATAAAATGATGATGACAATGGTAAACACACTTTAAAACATGACAGGTCAGCTTAAATATGATTCGTTTCTAGTTTTAGGTATATATATATTATATATTTGGTTATTATAAGTTATGTTATTTTAAGTAAACATTCAGATATACCTATACTACAGAATATAGAAGATTTTTTTTTCGAAAACCACAGTTTTTCATGATTGGTTGTGAAGAAACCTTAATCTTTATGTGACTGGAAAAATTAGTATTTCGTACCGTTTATAAGCAAAAATAATTAGACACAAATATATTTAATTTTAACTAACAATTGATATACAAGAAAAATATTACCATATTTTAAAAACTATAAAAAAATTACTGAACCATGGTAAGATTTTTTCCTGAAAATCAAAATTATGAAATGGCTTCTAATCATTTTTTATTTTTTTATTTTTGTTTTGCTATAGCACAAAATACATAGTATATATTGATTATTTTTTTAAAAACCTTTAAAAAGGGAGTCAAAAAGGGTTTGAATCCAAGTTGAAAACCCGTGTAACCTGAAAAATATTAAAATACTGTTAAACCCGCAACCCATAACCTAAATCTCGGTATAAAAACCGAAAACATTTTCAAATGCATAAAGTAGTATGATTATGTATGTTTTGGGACAATGATATATATATTTTTCGAAAATCTTATGTTGAGATAAGAAAAATTATAAGACTCGATGTTTGAAAGGGATATTTAAACGTAAATAAAGGCATAAATTTCGTTAAGCTCGATTCTCGCCTGAGTGTAACAAGTTTTACTCAACCTCAATATAAATTTGATCAAAATCTTAAGAAATATTTACCGTTAATTATAATATTGGTGTAAAATAAAAAAACGTATAATATAATATACACTAAACCAAATATTATTGGTAGAATTAATAATATGTAATAATCAAATTTTAACAAATGAATATTTGTTGAAATAATAAAATTTTTATTATGTATATATTGTTAAATTAATAAAAAAGATGTTTACAATAACAAATTCATTTTGTAAATTTCACGAAATATATAAGTCATAATATAATAAAAATAATTTGTAAAATTAATACAGATTTTATTATTATTATAAAATATGTTATTGAAAAAATATTCTGTTTAAATTGACTATTTTGATTAACAAATGGGTGAAGAAGAAGAAAGAAAGTAACACAAAATATTTGTTAGTTCAAATAAATTTGTATTCAATCAGACAATTTTACCTAGGATATTGATAAAATATATTGTTAAATCAATAATACGTTTTGTTATTTTACTATTAAATTAACAAATATTTTATTTCTAAAACAACAAACATTTTATTGGACGTATATTAACAACTATATTATTAAATTAATCTATGTTTTTATTGAACTCATAGATATATTTGGTTCAGTGTAGTATAGGTACCTACTCGGCACATTTAAGAAGTCGCTTGGGCCTTTCATTCTCGAATTTTTATATATAGGTAACCATTGTAGTTAGGTCGATATGTTCGAAAGTCCGATTAAACATCGTATGATAAAAGTTTGCCCGAATGTATCAATATAAATTTAATTCAAATTGTGAAAAATACTACGGAAGTCCTACGATTTAAAATTAATTACTATGAGATATAAAATGTCTAATAAGATACCTATACTTATTCTATGAATCATCAGGACAGAATTAAATTCTTAATACGGATTCGTCACAGGGTATCATATAACGCATAATTTAATTAAATAAAATAGGTAGGTAGGTACAAAATTTAATTCAAATAAACGAAAAAAAATATTATAAGAATACATATTAAAATTTCGGATATCGGATAAAAAAATTTACAAAAAAACAAATAGACAGAGTGTGATAGGAACCGGCGTCTCCATATTGAAAGTTCGTGCCCTCTTCCATTAAGCTACAGAATCGATGATGAGTGGTTGAAATTTTTCGTATTTAAACTATTCAGGTAACGGACGACACTGTTACGTATATCGTTGCAGATAATATATACGCGTATTCGGAATACGAACGTTCCGGTCGGACGGGGACGATCGGTAGAAAAGAAACGCTTTTAAGATATAAAATATACGAATTTGCTCAGATGTGGTCATGTGGATGTATCTTAATACAAAATAATAATAAAAAACGAAGAAAAATTTAAAGAAAAATCGCACGAAGTCGCCGCTCGAGCTTACATTTACATTTTACGGGGGAACGAGATCGAACGTGAGACCTAATTATTCTTATCAAACGACCTAATTAACCGATATGGATGATCGTACGAAACGCGGGCCTAATAAATACTATGAACAACAAGGACGACTCGACATCGTAATAAAACGGGGCCGATAATACGATGGTACGGAGAACATCGAGCGATAACGGACGGAAGGTGAGCTATGATAATGAACGGCGAGTCGGGAAACACGTTTTTCTTCTAGGCGTCGAAAGCTTGGAGAAAAGGCGAAAACGCAGAGAAATGAAATGAGTAAAAATTTCAAAACGACCGGAAAAGAGTTTGAAAATGGTAACGGTGAAGGAACATGCTTCGAGCGGCGGCGATAACGGGCTGGGGAATTAAATTTCTTTTAGAGATCTTTCTCATGGAAAAAACGCGAAAAAAAAAAGTTAGCATTTTATACATAATTTTATACATAAGAAGATTACCAAGACTTGAAATAATTTTACTGATAATGTGTATAATACCTACTATAAAATCTCCGAATCGAGCTAATATGACACGAGCTGAAATATTGTACGCGCTGAAATGTCGTAGAACCAATTTATAACACTGTTTAAAGGTGAAATTCCCGAGGGCGTTTATTTACAAAAGGTGTGACACAAGTATGCTGATGCATAATATGTGTGGTGAAAATGAATGAAAAAAAAATAATAATAATAAAATAAACAATACGATTGAGAAATATATACAATGATGATCCGAGCTGAGACCCGTTGGTGCTCGGCCGGTGCGTGGACCATATGAGCTATACTCTGGGCACGTTAAGTATGTACCCGGTTTCGCCACGCGCAGGTTAGTATTATACAAGTATACAACGTGATCACAAAGAACACGGTATACACCGAGTTGCAGTGATAGAGTCCGCTCATATTATGTACAATAAAGTAAGATGGAGACGGCAAGTGTACACAACTGCCGACGCGTGGCGCTCGACGTTCTACGCCGGCAGTTCACGATCGGTATATGGTGTGGTATTGTGAGGCGTTGTTTACCGATACGCAGCGACGGTCGAATTTTTCCGGTCGTTCTCTCCGGGACCGCAGTATATGTATTTTAATTTGTTTCCATTGCATGTTTCTTCAGTATGTGAATACTTATTTTACCGTTTTATATCATACTAAAAACAGTATTAAATATGCTACCTATGTGTATATGAATTGTATAACAACATAAATAACAAACAACATAGGCAAGTACTTACAATCTTTCTATTGGATCGAGCTTGTTAATTGTTACTTACTGAAAACACATTTACTCTATCATAAACTAATGAAAACTAAACTAATGAAATTAATGGCATTCACATTACTTATACATTTAATAATAATCCATTGACCACTATTACCTATAATAATTAGGTATAATTACTAATAATTCATCAGTAATATATTGGTTATTTGGATATTATTATCAATTATATTTGTTTTAATAACAAAATTGATAATGGATGTGCCTTATTCGCATCATCACTTGAACATAGTGTATACAAATAGTCAATAAATATTGACGCTCTGTATGCCAGAGCGTAAATAACCTCACCCATCACATCCCCACTCAACTTCATTATCTACCTTTTTCTATTCGCTCTGTATTCCCTTTCTCTAAAATCATATTGTATATATTCTAGTTTACCCCTTTTAATCCTTAATAATTTCTCCTCGAGAGCTTCTCTTCACTTTCAATCTACCGTTCACTTTTACAAGACTCTCACCAACCAACACTATATCATCTGCAAATACATGCAACATGGTACACCATCCT
>JAIPRL010009589.1:0-17270 GCA_025469235.1 Pemphigus obesinymphae
CTTGATTAATACCTAAGGCTAACTGTGAAATCTTTAGATTTAATACAGCTTCTAAGGTGTCACTTATCGTTGTCTCCGCGATGTGTGGTTGTGTGGGACCGGATGCGTCCGCAATATTATCTGCGTGTGCTGCGAGTTCTTCTAGCTTGCTGTCTTTAACGATCACAAATTCCACTTGAATGCATTTTGGTAGCCGACTCATCCAGAGCGTTTTCAACAACGTTTCCGGAACCGAAGTATCAGCCAAACTTTGGAGATGGCGTAAAAATTGAGATGGCTTCCTGTCTCCTATTTCCACGCGTTCCAAAAGTTGGCGAGTTTTTCCGTCTTGTGACGCGCAGAGACGTTTTACCAGTTCCAGTTTAAGTTTCACGTACCTCTCCATGGTCGGTGGTGTCATTATGATACCTTTGACTTCGACTGCATATTTCAATGGTAACGCGCCTACAACATACCCAAATTTCGTGTGGTCGGTAGTGATCCCGGCGCTGGCGAAATTTCCCTCGACCATGGCGAATCAAAGTTCTGGATCCGATGAAATGAATTCGGGAATTTTGACAGCCACACGGGTGATTGCTGCGTCACTATTTTCTATCACGTCGAGATCACTAATTTGTGGGTTTGGTACAAAACACTCACAACGATATAAAATAAATATATCTTTATTGAAACTAATATTACAATAACAATTAATATAATAAAGAATAATATGAACGTGTATGTATAATAGAAAAATAGCAGAAAAGGTAACGAGGTACGGGCGTGTAGGTACGCGTTGAATGTTGCGGAAAGACTGGTGGTTGACGGCCAGGCAGCCGCCGATATATATAGGCTCCGACGCGCGTAGAACATTCCAGAATGCTCGCGTAACGCGGCGCTCGTATTATGCACGACGTCGCGCTACGAGAACATTCTCGAACTCGCCCCGCCAGACGAGTATAGAATTTTGTCGAGCGCCGATATCGTAGACTGCGTCACCGCTACATACCATATTCATGATTTTCTGTATTTTGTTTCTTTATAAATCAGTCCATCTATGGACAGCGCTTATCAGTATGTCAATTTTTTCTGACGCATTAAACAATGATTCAGCCAGTATAATATTTGTTGGTTGAGTATCGTTTATATATTATGCAGATTAAAACATTTAAAACAGTACAACGAAAAACATTTTCCTTCGTGTTTGTGTTACAGATATAAATTGCATTAGCAATTGAGCTGATTAGAGTAAAAACTTATGAAATAATACAAGGTGATACTCGTATTCTTATTTCATTGTACACGGTGTTATTATTTTTAATAGTATCTATTATTATCTGGATTCTAAGTGCTATAATTTACCATATGTATTTTTTTGATAAAAATACTATTTCGCTAAAAAATCTAGATTTATAGCTAATAGATCATTTAATATACGAGTATGTATCATTTTTGTAATATACAGGTATAAGGGATAGTCCTCTACACCAATAAAAATGTTCATATTGTGTACATGTGCAATATTTTGATCTCAATAAATTCAATATTAAATCAAAAAAATGTAGAATAAAACATTATATAATAACACAAGATGTTTCTCATACAATTATGTCATTATACATGGTATTTTTTTTTTATATTTTCTATATATATCGAGATTCAAGATATTGTAGTTTACATATATCTATCTCGGATAGAAATTAGAACATAAAGAATTAATTTTTTTTTAAAATTTTTTTAATATTATCTACTACTTATTCACATTAGCGGTATTTTAATACATTGTTAAATTAAAAATAAATATCTAAATATCTATAGTTACAAAAATAATGAGTATATGGCTTTTTCCTAATCAAATCGATCTATGAGATCTGTGTGGAATTATATAATTTGGATTATTTTACTAAAATAATATAAATAATATATTATTAACATAAATATAATATATAATGTATTATACGTATATATAACCAGTTTTTTGCGAATGCTAATCTAGATCAAAATACACAATGGAGTAAGTAACTATTCTCAAATAAGTTATATTTGATTAAATATAAAATTTGAAATACATTTCTAATGTTTATATTCCGTGATGTACTAGAAAATAATATTTTTCTAATATGGGAAACTTTTGTATTTCAGAATTAATTACGATATTATAAATTAGATCGTGTAATAAAATCGTTGGCCTCATTTAATATAAATTATAGTTATACCGTGGTTATTTTTATTATATTATATTAGATTATATTCTTGATCTATTATTTACTGATGGCTTAATTACTCTACCTTTATATAGTAGGTAGTGATAATTTGTATTTTTTAAATTATTATATCCAGTGGATTTCATAGATTACACAGCTATATTTTAATAGAAAGGAAATCAACAAATTCTTTTTCCTCTTCTACAGATTTTTGATTTTCAAAATTATTTTATTGAATGGATTATGATAGCCCAATATTCATTTTAGTCTCTGGATTAAATGTATAATATTATTGTTTTATATATTTGAAATCAATGATAAATTATTCTATTCGTAAAACGATTCTGAGAGAAATTATGTATAATACTATTTATTGATGTACAACTATTCTCAATTATTTTTGGAAGCATATTTTTCGCTTAAGACAACTATTGAAAAACCTGAATATAAGTAAATTAATATATATAATATAATAACTGTAAATAAATTACCTCTATGTTAAGTAATCCTATTATAAAGTTTTTTGTCTGATAGTATCTATTATACCTTCCTTCAACTACTTCTATCTATCTTGTATAATATATCATGGAATATGAATATAACATCCAAAATGGAAATTGATAAATATATACATATACAGTATATAGTTAATATTTCACTTTTTAATTAAAATAGTTTTTAATATTTTGAATTCACTAACTTATTTCACTATATTCATTTTTAATGTCTTGACGTTTGTTTTTAAACATTTTTAGAGTTAATATTTATAATCATTCAACTAAGTATTATATAAAGGATGAACTTTTCTCGTTAATTTATTACACCTACATATTGTAATAAAAATTCAACTACAATTATTTTGATATAGTAATATGTTGAAAAAATAAAATAATTTATAAACAAAATTGGTTTCTATACTAATGTTTTTAAAAACATACGTGGATAGTGTAATTATAATAATAGGCGTATCATGTTATTGTAGTATAGATAGGTTTGTTCTTTAAAAAAAAATTATTGATTATAATATTTTACTCTATAAGTAAAACTCCTTATGTAAGAACATCAGAATAGATACAAAAATGTTGTTATAAAACAATAATTGTTACTATAAATTTTCTGGATTTAATAGATTGTATATACTATATTCGTATGTAATTTTATTTATTTTTTGGTATTCGAACACAAACATTTGCAGGTCAATGCTCGGTCGTAAAATAAAATATAACACCCAACTATTAACGAATATCCCTCCATTTGTTTATGAGTCCATAATATATCATAGTCAAATTTTGACCAGTGAAGTAGTCAAAAAGAAATTTCCCTCAATAATGACCATAGTAATCTTATTAGGGACTTACATTTTTCCCCAACAATTCGACATGCACACAATTGAAGTTTTACTTTTTAACCAAATTAATAAATTAACAAATTTTTTTTAATTTTAATTTTAGACTTGCGAATTAAAATTATTTTTATTAACATAAAAGGTTGGATTTAATGCCAATGTTGCGTCAATGCACACCATGTTTTAAAGCCGGTTGTTTACATTATACAGATATAATAATTATCTCATTACCGCGGTACGCCACCGGTGTACCTAGAGCAATCTGCCCGATATACGCATACGAGCAAGTTCTTGACATTCTAAATGCGCCTCCATACGAAAAATTGTCGATTTCCGAACCCCGTGCACCGCATAGTGGGTGTTCATAGCCATCGGTCACATAAAATCATCATATCGACGACACTTTGTATTCGTACAATTTGTGTACCCTACATCGTAGGTACGTACCCATTTAATATTCACGCCCGCGATGATGCCTTTGTGATCCCCATCATTGTGTGGATTATCTATATGTGCCATACTTTTCTGAACGCCGTTAATTTGCAACCCACTTCCATGCCACAGATTTAACTAATTGAAGTACATTTATGGAAGAAACATGCTAGACTTATCTTATCTCCTAGGCTGCTATTATAATGTGTAGGTAAAATTTTTATCAGTGCCTATTCAGATATATCATATATATTATAATATATAATCTAGATTGTTTTACTAAAATAACAAAATATAAAAAGAAATTTAAAACTTAATATCATGTTATTGTTCCAAATAGCGATATTTATATATATATTAAAATTATAACTATTCTGTTAATTTCAATCTAGTATCATTAAAATGGATAATAAATAGTAAGTTATTTATCCCAAATAATGAATATTTGATTAAATATAAAATTATAAATATATGTTGATTGTATTAATTTCCATATCTAGTATATTAGATGAAAATGTTTTGCCAATATGTATTTACCGTTTTGTGTTTTGGAATTTTTTACGATTTTATGAATTAGCTTATGTTATTACTTTTTGATCCAATATAAAAATATAAATACTGTTTTCTGGTTGAACTGAATTGCACCTGAATAAATTAGAGTGTGTGAAAACAAATGGCGAAACTAAACATTACCGTATTGTATTTGATAAAACCTAAAATAAACAACAAAAAAATACGTAAAATTATCTGTCTGATTGGAAGAAATTCCAAACTAGACCTGGCGAACAAACTTCTCTAATAGGAAGCTATAATATAATTGATTTGAAGTTATGGTATACAATTCTATGGTTGTATTAGTAAATCTAACATTGATTCATATAATATTTTCAAAATATTGCCCTTCTATCTATTGTCGCAACATACTGGCTCGACAGGAATGACATCATATATTGTGTTCTGGCAATATCATCTATAATGAATACAATAAGTTTGCTAACACACGTATGAATAGACTAGTGCTACTAATCCAATTTTTTACAACTCACATTAAAATAGGTGTTTAAATGTAGTAAATAATGGGGCACTTCTTTGGATATACATCTCCAATGAAGGTGGTACTCCAAAAACCCAATAACCATATTCATGTAGAATGTAGATAAATATATACGAAGATGAGTATTAACGAGTTCAAAGTTAAAATTAAATTAAAAAGTTCAGTTAATATAACCTATTTTTTAATATTTTGGTGTTGAATAACTTGTAGAATTATTTGTAAAGATATAAAAACCAAATTTTTACAAAATAATTTGTATTTATTTAAAAAAATACGTATTTCGAAAACAATGTTTCAATCGTCAGTGTTAAATAACTACTAGTTTACTATTGTTTACGAAATACGTATTTGTTAAAATAAAAACAAATTATTTTGTAGAAATTGGGTTTTTATTTTTATATAATATTAACTAAATTACTTAACCAGTTACTTTTCTTTCAAATTAAATTTTAGCTTAATAAGTTACTTTTTTTAAAACTTAACATATTACTTCAAGATAGCTTAATACAAAAGTATCTAAATTATATTAAATCCGTTTCAAAGAATACTGCAAATTTTCTCAATGAGGTTTTACTTTTTAGTATAGGAAATTTCACTAACTCGACTATGCAGACATATCAGTATTTAAATTGTATTTCAATACGTTTATAAGAAAATTATTTAATATTATTATTATTATTTCTTATGTATTAAATCTTATTTATATTAATATTAGTATAAAATTATAGGTATTTCAACACCTGAGAGTTATTTTCTTATTTTTTAATTATTAATTATACATTTTTAACTTTTAACTTATAAATCTTTGAAAGAAGATACTAGGAACTTTTAACTTAACTTCATTTTTTAAAATTAACTTAACATAAGAGGTAAAAAAATATCGATTACCTTAATCGAAGTCCTTAATAATATATACACGGCGTTCAAAACTTATAAAACATTGCAATTTTCTCCCTTTTTGTTAAACATTTTTGAATTTTGATTTTCGTATATTAATGTAGTGTTACGTGCATGTTCTTGAACTCCGGAAGACACTGAACTAGAGGTGTACGTTGATAGACGGAAGTAGGATTATTTAAATAAATAATTTAAACAACAAAGTTTTCCGATATATGATTATACAATTTGTTGTTTGCTCACAAAATATTAACTTATATGATCGTTGTGGATCGACAAATTCAAAATAGTTAAAATTATTCTAAGTTCAAAAGAATTCAGAATTCGGCTAAGTCCAAAATTAAACACTTGTAAAAATCCACTAAGTCCCGGAGAGATGTTATACGTAAAAAATATAAAAGCCACCGGCGTGAAGTATGTGCCTCGAAAGATTGTCCCAGGTGGTCTGAAATCTCTATGTTCGGGGACCCAGTTATATTGGGATGACGCCTGTGACCTCTCTAATCGGGGTCCATTTCCATGATTCTCGGCTTAAACACAATAATTTCATTGGCCGATTGTGAGACTGCATTTAATACAATTTTGGTTATCGGATGTCTTTTGTTGTAAGTACACCCGGTTGTATAAAATGCTCATTCTATTTCGTATTGTCTTAGGTCTGCCAGACAATTTTACAACCCTCTATCTATTACGACTTGCAGATGGATTCAATAATTTTATTGATATTTTTTGTCCTATTCTAGTATAACATGTGGTCCGTTCATTTTCTACTCTCCCCCCGCCCAGACTCTGGTCGACACTATGATTATTAACCACTTTTAATGCTTATACGAATGTCAGATTTGTTCTTATGTCTCGGCTCGAACAGTTACATGGGTTTATGTATTCAACAACAATTTATGTAAGTGCACAATTCTGTAGGGTATATGACGTGTCTCGGTATAGAACCTGTCCATATGGGCTGAACTTCGTCTTCACGATTACTATTTTCGAATATTACTCCAAAATGAAATATCTAAGTATGTATTTGATAGGGTATATAACAGTTAGATAAAATACAGATATTTGGAGGTACTTTTCAAAATGTTCCCCTTCCTACTTTATGAACTAGAGGTATCAACTTTAATTTTAAATGGTAATAAGTATTATATATTTTTTGAAATTCATATAGAGATGTAAAAAAAGAAGAATTATAACGTTTGAAGTTTTATTTTTGAATGTTAAATTATCCCATAAAACCTATTTTAAAATCTTAATGAATATATTTAGGAGACACTTTTTGTTGTATTATTACACTGCGTGTTGCGTCATTGATAATTCGACCGACAGCATCGACTGTTTTGCCGAATAGATAAAATTCTATACACAGGTATACGAGTCGTGTGAATGTGTGATATACCTACTACAAATAGGTATACCTGTAACGTGGCATTTAATTGGTAATTTTTATCAACAATGTACATAGGTATACATTAAACATATCAAACCTTATCAACATATTCAAATTTTTAATAATAAATGTATAATAAAAATAATTAAATTATGTTTTTTTCTACTTCTGAATAATACGAAATTAATATTTTATTTTTTTAATATTTATGTACCTATATTATACATTTAAAAATAAATAATAACCCATAGAGCAATAATATATGGAACTACAAATTAATTTAATTACGTTATTTTACATTATCTTTTGGGTAATACTTTTAAATTAATTACGTTTACACAATTTACCATTATTTTATTTCTTTCAAAACCAATATTTTTTCTTATATTCTACATCACAATAACTTTTTATTTAGGTAAATTTTAATGCAATAATCAACATTTAAAATACATAGGTACCTATAAGATGACTCAAATATCAAATACACATATCTTAATGGTGTAAAAAATAAATAAATGTATATTATATAATAGAAAATAATATTTTATTCTTGCATCATCTACTAGTTTTTTTTAAATTTTTATATTTGTATATGCTTTTTAATTGACATTTTTTCTTCTTCTATATACTTAGGTAAAGAGTAAATTGAAAAAGGTGTTTATTTGTTGCTGTTAGAATAACGACATACACAACTGTACATACTATGATCTATACTTAAATGTAACAACCAGGATTTACAATGATGAAACATTTTGAAACATATTTAGGATTATTTTGGATAATTCAATGTACCTATTTAATTTGCAAGACCTGATTTTGTATTTCACTTACTTTTTATCATTATAATAGCTTTCATATCAACATATTTTAAATAAGTAGAAATAATAATATTTATAAAGAGGATCCTATTCTACAAGATATATGAAGAATTTAATATTTTCTGACTTTAAATAATAATTAAAATTAGGTAAATAATATGATAAAGTTAAATATGGATATTGTATTAGATAATAAAATATATTAATATGATGGTTGAAGAAGTCGATTTGCACTTTCGTAAAAGATCCAATGAAGATTATACATATAAAAATAACTTAAAATGACTCGTATGAAATGTAAAAATACGTTTTATTAATACTTTCATAGAATTTAAACAATATATCTAGTTGAACAAACTGCACACGCAATTCATTCAGAGTTCTATCAAATGTTACCGCGCTTGACCGAACACTATAGAGCTTGGCTCATAATAAAACAAGTGACCCGACCGACCGAGATCAGGCTGCGTATTACAGTCATAGTGTGAAGACATGTCTTTCTGAGTTTATCTACAAACAGATTTTTCAGTGTTAATATATTCTTATCCAGTGTTTTTTGACAAAATGTTATTTAATATTTAAAACTTTTACGTACATGTGTTTTTATTTGAAATCATAAAAATGTTTAAATGTACCGTGTGTGACAAAATTTTCACTGTGAAACGTAATCTGACAAGACACATTAAGACTCAAGAGGGAGTAAAATTCTCAAGCAGTGTTTGCCCGAAAGCTCATTCATCATGCGAAAAAAATGTATAGTAAAATTTAAAATACTCTACTATATATTTTCAAGGTATTATATGTAATATACCAATTCCGAAAAAATAACAAGATTCCATTATGGTAAGCCTGGACATCACTCAACCTGAAACTTTAATTAATAGAAAAGTATGGAGCAAAAAGGATATTAAAATGATGGTTAAAGAAGATGATTTGCACTCTCGTGAAGTAAATCCTATGAAGATTATATGTATTCAAATAAGTTAACAAAGACTCATATGAATATGGTCAACACGTTCGGTTTTATTGAAGTTGCATCATCACATAACCATAAAATTATGTGGTATTATGCAAAAAATATTGTGATATCAGCAACTATCAATCATTCATCAATTCTATAAAATCATAGCTCATAGAAAATTTGAGTGAATACATACGAAATCACCAGATTAAATTTAATTTAAAACTCGAATCTACATATATTACACCCAGTATAACAAACTTATCAGAAAATAGTGCATTGAAGATTTCTGCCAAAGTGCTTTTCTTCGATTCAGAAATCTAAAAAATTTTAAAAGAAAAATTTCTCAGTCTTTTATCCAAAGAAGATCTTTATACCAGTCGTAGTAGCGGATTTTCTTTAAAACAAATTGATGGATTGTTGTTAGCGGTATACCATTATATACCTATGGACAGATCGTCATATATACCATCACCTAAATTTATCGCCAACAAAAGTTTGAAAAAAAATTTTTTTTTGCCATTTTTGGATTTTTGTCAATTTTCGAGTCGTTAAGGAGGAAACTTCAAATTCGAGGCCACTGTTGTAGTGAAGAATAACGACTCCAGACGGAAACGAGCCCTGAATGCTGAGTCCAGCCACTCCGGAGAAATTTTACCAGAGAATACGTCACAAGCAATGGCAGCATCCAACAGCAACACATTGACAATGAGCGGAGCATTGTGAGTTTTTTTTAAATGTTTTGAATTTTATATAAATAACCCAAATAAGTCGTCCTTTGTATACGAAGTATAAAAAATGCTATACTTGGACCATCGAGAGTAAACTACTGGGCGGCGACCAAAACCTGTAGGTTCTCGCGCATTCCCACCAACAAATCTGCCTGAACGTTGGCCACCACCGCCGTTCGTCACCGGCCCCTATCTCCGCCGCAGATGATGCAGCCGTTGTCACGTGTCAACTTACGGCGGCGAGTAGGTAGAAATGTATGCACGAAACCGTGGAGCTCGTTCATATAGATGCACCAAGGAGTAGCGTTCTGTCGATGGCCTGAGTATAGAGGAACTTATAATTAAATAATATACGTATATATAAGTTATTTAAAGTTTTCTTAACGATTTTGCATTTAAACCTACTATTATTCACATAAAAAAAAAATGTACGTTACGTACACCAGCCGGACGAGGATAATGTTTACGAAGGTATTGGGCGGTGTATCCTGTAGGTTTAATATAATTTTTCACACAGAGCATGTTGGAAAACCAAGAGCACTGTGATGATAACAAAAAAAAAATATAACAGATAAGGGGATTTACATTGATAGTATGGTTGCTGCGATAAAAAAAAAATTGGTGGTGTGAGGTTGTTTGAGGCAAGCTTGGTTGAAAGTGGGGTGGGAGGTTATAGATTATATTAGATCAAGAGGGGAGGGAGAACGGTGTGTGTTAGGTTACGACGGCGGTGGTTTATCTATGTGCAACTACGCTTATTTTCCCATTACACAGAAAGGCCTATGAATTCGAACTGTTCTTTTTATACTACTAAAACAATATATTAAAATCATAATATGAAATTTGATAAATTTTGACTTGTCACAATTACCTATAAAAATTAATACATTTTACTAAATTTTTTATTATTTCAATTTATTTGTAGTATAATAAATGTATGTTTAATAAGTTTACTATTGAATATATAATTTTATTGATTTATATAAATTTCTTGATAGAAATATGATAGGCGTCATAAATATTGAGTATTATAACTACATTTATAGCGTCTCCATTAAATAACTATCCTGTGCTAAAAACCAATGCATAATTAAAAGAATTAATTTTGAGCTAATATTAATTTATAACATTATTATTGTTTAGAAAATAAAAGTACAGATATATATGTGTGTATATCAATAAGGTTCAAAATATTTAACTGCAGCTTCAATTTATAATTTGTATTCAACTTTTTTTTCCGTAAAATAATGATATATTTAAAAGTGATATAAAATAATATATAAAACGTTATTGTTATATTTTGTATACTTTTACAATAATATTTAAAATGGCATTATTATATGACATTTAAAAATTGAAAGTTAATTCCACAATCATAAAATAAAAGTGCTAAATATTTAATATATATAATATTTAAATATTGGTTTTATAACGTCCAACAATGTGCATAAATCAGAAATCAAATTTAATAATTAGGAGCCGAGAATAATGCAATGTTCCATATTTTTTAATACCCTCTAAAAACATTTATTACAAGTTTTAATAATTATAACAGACATAGAATAAAAATTAGTTGAATGAATTGTTTAATAAATAAAAAATATACTAAATTGGCTAGATAAGACATGTCTAAAATTATATCGTTGAAACATCTGTACCGACGGTGATGGTCAGAAACAACTTGTAATAAGAATTGGAACTGTTCTTCATCATAAATAATTAGCTTATTCAGTTCCTGATTTAAGACCACACCAAGTTCAGCATTATCGTTGGTAATTACAAATTTATTAACAATCGTGTACCTAATTTTATATTTATCTTGACCTTCTCAAGTCTGTGGATTTGACTATAAGAAATCAACTTTTGAATGTTTGGGTTTACAAAGTTTTCTAAGCTGTAATCTGAGATATTGCTATCCTTAATGGCAATACGATTTGGATCGTTGAGTGGTGACTCAATAGTGTCTTGTCGTTGGGTTCCTTGTAATTCATAAACCATTTTTTTCTTTGTTGAGATAGAAATGTGGGGGGCAAAACAAGCCAATTCCACTAAATGCTCAGACAAATACCAAAGGTAGTATACAAGTTTCTTGTACGCAGACTTTGAGATTTTATCATTGTGTTGCCTATAATTGTATACATCTTGAAGTAGTTGAAGATAATTTCGATGTGCACTGATCGCAAGTGGCTCTGAAAACCTGGCATTCAGATGAAGAACTATAGAAAACGGACACACTTCACGGAGTCCTTTTTCATATTTTTTTGTGACCTTATACTGGTATCGAAACATCTACATCTTCAAAGATTAAATCACTTTTACTATCCAACGGGCTTGGTGTATAATTTCTGGTGCCAAGATGTGAATTAATTAATTAATTAGCTTGAAAAAAAATCTTCATAATTAGCAAGATACACCAATGTGATAACCTGTATTAGATGCGGTGTATAAAAACACAATCCAACAATAAGATCCTGTATATTCCATTCCTGGAGTGCTTCGACTACTGCTGTTAACTATTTTCTCCAGTTCAATCAAGTAGTCTGCTAAGGTGTTCAGTAGCTGAGAGACACCAAGATCTATTATAACAACAGGAAGACGTTTAACATGTTATTTTTCTGTGATACCTGTCATCAAATTGCCATCCCAGTGTACCATCAATGGAACATCACCAGTGAATTTTTTCTTCAAGGCAGCGGCCATTTGAACACGTTGTTCCTCACGGTGACGTTTAATAGAACTTATGCTAAGAATATTAACATTATGACCAAGGTTTTGGGCAATTTCAGATATCACAAATATGGCCTTTCGATCACTAATCTTTGTATGGTTTAACGCAGCTACTAATTTGTATGTAATCACTTCTCGATTGAATTTTTTTTTTCTTCCAAAGAGGTGAACCTAAGCCTTCATTTCTCTATATTATAGAATACATTAGAACACATGTTCCTACATTATAACACACAGATATATTAACTTTGTCTTCAGCTTCTTCTTCACTTTTACTGCTATCTTCTAGGTTTAAAGTTGCGTTTTCTACATTTGCACCAGTGGAAACCTTTTTGTGGTCTTCTCTTTCTTTACTTTCCTTTCCATGACAACTATCTAAGCTTTTCAAGCTTCCATCTAAGTCAGTACTTTATCAACAGATCCTAAATATCTACCTGGCTCCCATTGTACAGTTAGAAATTCACAACCTTCTTGTATCTTCATATAATATCTTCACTCTTCAGCATGGGCAATGCCTAAAAAGTTTTTCATATTAGAGCAAAACTCTTCTTATTTAACACAATGCAACTTTGATATTCGAGCTTTGTGTCTCTTTAGAATCATCCACACTTTATGAATATTTTCCAACTTTATAATAACATGATCCTTACGGAATGTAGGAACACTGGCTTTATTTTAAGTTACTGAAACCTTTTCTACCACAAATGACGAAGCTTCTCGTATTATTTGCTGCTCTGTAAGGTACAAATAACAAAATAAACTAAAGGCTTCATCATTTGATACCAGTCTAGTACTGAAAAGTTCAAAAACTGATTGATTGTATGAGTACAAATTGCTTTAACTTCGTTTTGAAATTTCTAAAGCTAATTCTAGTCTCTGAACAAAAAGCATAATAAGTATTTTAGTATTATATTCGATAATATGATATTTTATATTATAATATCATATTGTTGAAATAGAAATAAAATGTTATATATTATACAATGTTACAATATTTTTTTTAGAACCAAAAAAAATACTTACTAATAATAACAAAATACCAAATTTTGTTATTTGACATTACTGGGTTATAGTATATAATAAGGCCCATTACAACATGATTATCTCACAAAACACTATAATAACGATATATACATTTTGACCATTCGAAAAAATACGAGATTTAGAATATCAGTGGGGAATAAGGGATATTAATATAATACCAAGAGTAAACATTGCTTGTGCAACAATTAAATGTTGTCCAAATTTTATGAAATTAATACTCAAATGTTTTTTCATTAAAATTAAGAATTTTGATGTAGGAGCACATATTTTCAAAGTTTAAAATTCTTGGACCATTTATTTATTTGCATATATACATATATTACCATTATATTATTTACTATTGTTTATACACTCAACATTTGTTGTATTTATAAAAACCAGTAGGTTTAAAAAAAGGTGCCATTGGTTAATTTATATATATATATAAAGAAATACAAATATTTAGTAATTTATTAAATAAATAATTTAGACTCTACTAAAAATGTAATTACAATTATATAGGCAAAACTATAGGTAAGTAATTTTTCTTAAATAATTTATACTTTATTGAATATACAATTATAAACAAATATCCAATTATTCTGTTTGTAATAGTTATTACAATTAAATTAAAATTTTACAATACAATTAAATTAAAATGTTTTAATAATATATTATATAAGGGTTAATTTCAAAGTGACTGTTTCCGATTTTGAGAAGAGTGTGGAAAAAAATTGTACTAGAAAATTATAATATGTTATACTTTATAAATTTGTTTGTGTTTTTATATTTCTTGTTTGAAGTAAATTTTAATTCTGAATGATTAAAGTGGTGTCCTACTCTATTATTATTGTGATCATAAAATATTATGTATATAATATTGCTTATTGACAATTATATAACAATAATAAACTATAATTAAAAAATTAATAGCAATACATAAATATTAAATACAGTGAATGTGATATCTCTTATTCTAATAAAATATCTATTAATAATTGAATATTAAATTAATGTCAGATAAACAAGATTAAGAAAATTCGTTATTAGGGTGGCGCTGCATTACCAATTAGGGTTAAAGTATTCAATATGTTCATAAATCTAAATACTATATATCTCTAAAATAGTCTATTTTTTTATTAAACTACCAAAATTATTGATAAATAACACTCAATCAAAATAGAATATAAAATAAAGAAATTCCTTTGAGTGGCTCGGGCTAAATATACTTATATATGTAACAAATAATAGAACATCGATTAAAATTATTATAAAGTTATACAAGTAATTTATAAAAATGATTTAATAAAAAACAAACTTTAAGATAAAACATTTTATTCAGATTATATTAATTATTCATGTATAATACATACGAATAACACTATTATTGAATTAATTATTTAAATTTCATATGCACCTATTGTGCATACAGAATTATGTGAGGGTAAGTAAATTTTAAGTTTATAATGCTAATTAAATTAGAGATTCATAAATTATATACTAACACAGTAACTCACAAAATTATTATTAACAGCGGAATTAATAACAGATAAATTATACCCAGGAACAAAAATCAGTAAGTATGTTTTAGATTCTGAACGTAGCTAGGGAGCTAGTGGTTTTACAATGATGTTTATTATTTTACTTTTTTTGTAAACACTTTTTCTACGGGAAGAAATGTTCCGATCATCCCCAGCTTAAACGGTTTCCGGTAGAAAACTGCATCTAGTTGGTACTTTAAGAGGTTATGTTTTGATTTTCTTAAAAGTTTTTTAACGGGTAAATAAAAACTACCAAAAAATTACGAAAAAATGGCAAAAATATGATTTCGTCAAAAAGAGAATTTTCATATCTTCGTAATTTCAAAAATAATGACTTCAAAATCTTGAAATTTACATCGAATATTTAGTTTAAAAATATATTTACGACGATTAAATAATTTTTAAGTTTTTTGCGATTTTGGGCTATTTATAGACATTTTAGATTTTGAGGTTTCTAAGTCCTAAAAGGGGTAATTTTGGGTTTAAAGACCTAAAAATTTTATTCAACGTTAAAAATACGTTACTGTTATACCGCGAACGAATATAAAATCATAGTTTTCGTACGACGTCGTCGTCATCCCACCTTCTGTGTATTCGCGTGTGTGCGTCGCGGCAGCTGTATCGCGTTCGTACGCACTCAATTGGCGTTGAATTGTACGTCGCCTCACCATTCGTAGTCGGCAGTCATCGATAGTTCCGACCACAGATCCATCCTCTCTGGACATTCAGGTGCTCCGTATATATTTATAAAATGTAATATACCTATATTGTATTATAAATAAATCGTAGTTTTAAGCTCTCCCCTCCCCCCCCCCCGCTCTTTACGATTTGTTACTTAGATTTAAGTTTTTATGAATACAGTCCACTAATATTTATTTTGTACATGTATACACTTGGTATTTGTTTATTAATTTATATATATAAATCTGTTTTTCTTTTACACCTAGTTCACCTCTCTCTAAAACGTTTCCCGGCATTAGTAGTTATTCTTCTGTAAGGCAGATCGACGCTAACCTGCGATAATGCATTCGTCAGGCGTGCAGACTCCACATGTATACTGCCTAAAACTACATAAGTGTAAATACTAAGTACACATTGGTAAATACATTATTACATCGGTTTGGAAAAGTTTTAACTAAGCCTGTTAAAGATTACCTTCCTATGTTTTATGAACATATTATATAATTGATATCAATTGTCTGATAATGTACTAATGTATTTTATGGTATTGAATTATTTTTTATTACATTTTTAATAGTTGTGTGTGTTTTTTTTTCTTTTTTCTTTATGTTGAGTATTTAATTAGTATGAATAAAAACGCAAACGTAAAAATATAATGTAGTCTTTTGTTCTTAACGTCACAAATCGTAATAATAATGCGAATAGAAAATTTACAGTAATCGAACGATGGCCGGTAGACAGCCCCTACTGCTTGCGTTATTTGATACTAAATATATATAATACCTACGCAAATGTTGAATATGCAATATCTCTTTCTTTAAAAAAAAATTCAAATAATAATAATATTATGTTGATGACATTAATCTTTGATGTAATACATAATTGCTGTGTTAGTAATTAATATGCTTATAGCAAAGTGTTATGTCGATACAGTGTAGTGTCGACCACAGTGAACATATTATAATTTTACTCTTAGTTTAAATTAAATTAAAATGTTAGTGAAAACTGCAAAATCACCTATACCTAGTGAGTTTAACAAGAATGAACCTACGTTATCTGATATTATAAAAATATTAAAATTCCAAGATTCTAAGCTAGCCGTAATTTCTACAAAGCTATCTGTCGAAAAAAAAAATGATGTGTTTATGACTAAATTAGAGGAACTTACAACGCATATTGCCAATTTAAGGAAAGAAAATGATGAAATAAAATCTCAGATTGAGACTTTATGCGTACGTGTTAATTCTTTAGATACTTTTAGGCGTTATAATAGTACTGGTTTGGATTTAAAAACTTTAATTCATGAGGTACATGGCGCATAGAAAAATCCAATAATATTATTATTTTCAATGCTAATGAGTAGGGACCGGATTTATATGCAAATGCATATATGTATTGGAATAAGCTTTTTTAAATCTGATGAGCATTGTCCCCGATTTAGATCATTCTTATTAAAATAACACTATTTTTATTTTGCATATTTTGCA
>JAIPRL010009590.1:0-17264 GCA_025469235.1 Pemphigus obesinymphae
AAGTCATTATTTTCGAAATTACGACGAAATTAAAATTCTCGATTTTACAAAATCGTATTTTTCGTAATTTTTTGGTAGTTTTTGCTTACGCATTAAAAAACTATTATGAAAATCGAAAAATGACCTGTCAAAAGTACCAACTAGATGCAATTTGCTACCGGAAACAGGGTATGAGTGTAAAGATCGGAGCACTCCTTCTGGTAGTAAATTTGTTAACAGAGAAAAAAAAAAATAATAAAATAAAATAAACATCATTGTAAAACCATAAGCTTCCTCGCTACGCTCAGAATCTAAAAATGAAAAAATTTTAGGAACCAATTGCCAACTTGTATCCTTCTCCTTCAATAATGACTCAAAATGAAAAAAAATACCATTTTTGAGGACATTTTTGCAGATACATTTTGGGTATTTCGGCATGAAAATTTGGGCTCTAGTATTACACATTGTTTTAGGATTATGAGAATTTATATACCTATATAATATTATATTAATTGGACTAATTATACCTAGATAACTGGAATACATCCAATTACAATGAGATTTAACTGAACAATATATTGTACATTATATTGTTACAGCAATTGGAAATCAAAATTATAATAATATGTTATTGATATATACCTACATAGTACATATTATAATTAACTATCAAGAGTTTTGAACAATATGTTTAGTTATTAACCGTTTATTTAGAATAATACATTCATCATGAAATCATTTCATACATTTTTTTGGAATTAATATAGGTACTTAGTATATCCACACGGTATTTAAATATTTTCAAAATTATTCCTGATCATTGCTAAAAAGATACTACCGAAATCCTTGGCAATATTGGGAAAATATTTTTTGATCGAGAAGTTTACATTTCTAAAATATTTTCTAAACATTTTTCATCAGTTCTTACAAAACATTGTCTTTCAATAAAATTACGAAAATGAAAAATAACCAGCTCAACAGATTAATGGTCATAGTTGGGAGGGGTCATGTTATTACGTTGGATTTTCTCCACACGTCAGGACATGATTTCCACAACATATTGTTACTTCGGAACCGGTTATCGAACCACTACTCCCGTGACTGGAAACGTACTATGGTTTTATCCACTGTTACACATTATGTTCATAGATACCATTTAATTTGTACTAGTATAATATAAGCACTTATTATCTAATATTTTTATAATTTATGTTTCAAATGTATCAGTGACCAGCCTATTTCATCTATAACATATTATTTACACTTGACTTGCACGTGATAAATATATATTTATATAGCACGGCTCTTTTTCTTTTATAATTCTATTATTTTTTTTTTTTTTTTTTTTTTAAGAACTAAAATTCTGAAAAGGTTAAAAATCATATTAGGGAGACTTAGCTTCACTAAATAAACCTATAGGATCATCCAAGAAAAAACTATTTTAATATGTTTTTGCTTTACAAAAATATTATATTAATTATATGAGTTATAAATTTAAATAAACCAGTTGCCAGTTCATTAAATTTGTATAAAACTGCCTTGAAAATATATTTTTAACAACATTTTTAGTCATTTAAAAATATTTACAAAAAATTACATTTGGCATATTTTCATTAATTGTAATAAAATAATTTATTGTAATCATTAACAAGTATTTTGAAAATATTTCAAAAAGTTCACTTTTAGAATAATGTCTGTTTATCATCATAAAATATTTTCTTTGAAAATATTATCATTTTCGAAATGCACCGTGGGAATTTTATAATTTAAAAATTAGCTCGTTTAAAAATTACTTTAATGTTACTATGTTTTCTGACCGAAATAATAATATATTTTAATTTATTTTGTAAGTGCATAATATACACAGTAACTTTTTACAGTAGTTCAATTAAATATTACAAAATATTATTATTTTTACTTCAGAATTGGTTAAAATTATAATTTTATATACCTAGTTAATAATTTGGTTAAAGATTGTTTTTAGCTATTTTTATGGAATTCTACAAATTGTGTTTAACTAATAACACTGTACACAATATAGCTAAAATAATAACTTAATGTTATATTCAAAGTCTATTTACATTTTACGTTTAAATTAAAAATCAACAAAAGTTATTATACTCCACAATTTTACATACCAATTATGAATTATTTCCATTAGATGTAATTTTAGAGAACGCAATGTTATATTTTATATATATATATATATATATATATATTGGTATATATTTTAAATATAAAATGTATATTCTTATTTTTTTATATATATTCTTTGTTACATATTATATTTTATAAACGAGAATTAAATGTATTATAATCGTGAAAACTCGAGTCTTACTAACCGTATTTATACAGGAAACTATTTTAGATAAAAATCCGAAAATAAAATACTTATAAATCCTTGATACTTTACTTGGTATGCATTTTCATTACCTTTTTAAAATATAAAATATTTTTGTCATTTCAATGTTATTTATGTGAACAATCTAAAAACTATGAAAATCTGTAAATAGGCTATAGTAAATTATCGGTATAATTAATGTTTTTTTTTTTTTCAAAAAACAATTTGAAATCTCATTATTGGTTGTTGATAAAACACCATGACGAACTTTCCAAAAAACTTTTTAACATTTGGAAATTCATTATGCTGGGGATTGAAACTAAAAATATTTGTTATGAAAAAAAAAAAACACAAAGCGATTTATTTATTGTTTTTAACATATTTTTCAACTCTAACCAGCTCAAAACAAAAATAAAAGAAAATCAATCTATTTTTTCAAATTTTATCTTTTAAATATAAAATAGTGTACTCAAGTGCTACGGGATTATATGTTATGTTGTTTTACGAATCCGAGTAAATTTAGTGAAAATAATTTGTTATAATTAATAATATAAAAGCATCAACATAGCCATTAAAAAAAATATATATATAATTTTTGCTAAACATACACATAATATATATTTTTAATTTTTGTTTTTAAAAGTTAAAATTTTTATTCAACGTATACTGTCTATATTATACTTATATTGAAATACCATACATTACTACAATTTACAAGTGATGGGTAAAGAAAAATACAATTTTCTATACGCGTACGAATGCAATTTTTATATATTTGTCCAAAACCGAGTCAATCCGTTCTTCTGTATATAGATCGTGATATTAATTGGAGATGACATAATCCATTGTGCAGAATATTGATCACCGTGTTAAATGTACGCTGCAATGTGTTTATCATTTTCGGAAATGTGCATTTTCCATTTTCTTCATCCGAGCAAAAGAGGTTTATTGTTAACAGTGCAGGTGTCATAAATTTAATTTTCCGGTCTACCAAGCTCGAAGCTCGTCTAACACACGGGCCGCAGTACACAATATATAAGGTGCACCTATTTACCATTTTTTTTTTTAAGCGTTTTTCTGGTTTTTTTTTTTATATACCTATTATTATAAATTATACTATTCGGTATATTCACAGCCGTCACAATATATTAGCGTATTTCGAACAATTAAAAAAATAGTGTTGTCACTATACACTATACACACCTATACAGTAAGTACTCGAATCTGTGCGGAGGGTGCGCGAGGGGACGGTGTTCTTCTACTGTTCTATAAAATTTTGAGCGCACCCTTACCGATTTTTTTTTTTTTTTTTTTTTTACATTATACGAGTTATATAGTGAACGCTAATTTATTGAATTCTCCGGAGTATCTCTATCCCTTTTTCTATTTTTTTCAATTCGAGTACTGTGTGTATAGAAATATATATATATATATATATATATCGTTTTTTTTTTTTTTTTTTTTTATGGACAAATCTGTATAGAATTATTTTATGCGACGGGATGGTATGGACAGATATAGGATGAGAGAGAGAGAGAGAAAAAAAATATTAACAATTATAACGATATTCTCTGATGGTCGCGGGACAGTACCTATATTATTATTATTGTGCATATATATATATATAGTCTCTGGCCTTGATGAATCAATTATATCGGTTTAGGGTCCCATTTTGCGGGTATAGCAGAGTATCATTAATTTCAAACTTAATGGAGTACCGCACAAACTCTCTCTATATACATATATATATTATATTATATATATTATATATATATATATAAGTACATATCGCCCGTCGTATACCCACAAAATATTATAATGTGATATATTTTTTGTTTTTGTTATTTTTTTTTTTTTTTTTGTTTCATAACAGCTGCTGTGCAATATTGTATTATGCGCTTTAGTTCCGACGTTTAATAATGATATTCGACAAATGACAATTGCCATGATAATATTACTGAAACGTATTATAGTTATTATACTATTTGAATTCGATCGGTTTTTTTGGTTTTCAGCATAATTTAAATTCGAATAATATTGAATTTTTTTTTTTTTTGTAAAACATTTTCCGATGAACTGCTAGTATAAATTTTTCACGTGACGGCAATTTCAAAAAAATTTTATGAATTCGTGTTCATATAAAATAAGGTGGTATATTTTGATATACTCAACAGTCGAATTGTAAAATATTTGGATTTTTAAAAGCAACTAACTCTTGTATGTGTATTTTAAATTCCGAGAGTAGCGATGAACGGTTGATTTTACGATGATGTGTTTTTTTTTTTTTTTATGTACATTAGGAGGTGACCATATCAAAATAGACACTATAGTTGCTATATGCAGTCATTTATTCGTATGATTATATTAGTATTATGTCTTCATAACTACGAAAACAATTATTATCCCAGTCTTAAAATTTTCAACAAATACTTATATATTTTATACAATATCAATGTAAACATTTTTTTTTTTTTTTTTTTTTTTGGCAAAATTTGTTCTCAATTTTAAATTATTTATAGTAATTTAAAATTTCAAGATATTTAAATCATAAAAGAGTATTAATTTTAAATATTAAGATCTTAAAATGTACTTTAAGGTGAATCGTATATTCAAATACCTATATTAAACAATGATATTGTAAGTCGCAATTTTTCTTAGAAGATTTTAAATGTTAAATTTTTAGTTATGTCAAAAATTTGAAATGTACACCAAATATTTACTTTAGCACTATGTATTTTCATGTCGTATTTGTTATTCGCTATTTAAATTTTAATAGTAATACTCATGTCATATACACCGAAGCTTCACTTGGAATTATTTTATCAAAAAAAAAAAAAAAAATGATTGGTCATTCCTGTCACGTTTAATGTATATAATAACGAACGATGTATTCTACCCCCTACTAACTGGCTATTTACATTTTTACTGTACACTTGAAAATTATAAATTTATATTACTTTAACTTAGTATACAATAATAATTATTATTTTACTGCTTTAGATTAATAATTACTGTTAATACTTTACTAAATTCTCGTATACTATATTCTTAAATTACTAAGTGTTCCATCTTTTATCTTAATGCATACAATACATAAACTAGATTAAATAGTTATAGCTAAAACAGTATAAAGCATGCGACTATTTTTAATATATATAAAGAAAAATTTACAAGAGAAAATAAAATTAGAAATATGCCTACACTTTAATTAATATTGAAAAATGTTAGATTTAAGAAATAATTTAGCGTAAAATTTGCTGGTGTAATTTTAAATTTGTTGCAAGTTTAATTAAGTCATCAGAGATATGAAAACTTAGGGTCGTGCACCCTGCTCCGATTCTCCAAATGGCGCCGCTCGGTAATTACACACCAACCATTATCTACTTATTTTTACTTAAAAAAAATCAAAATTAACTATTATAATTTTTATAATATATACGTATATTTTATATTTTATATAACTCAATTTCTTTCATATTATTCCATTGCAAATTTTTATTCTAAAAGTATGAGTTATACACACAATATGAAGAATATTGAACAAACAGTATAATATACAGCTCTTGATGAACATTTCAAATTTAGTAGAGGTGTAGAACAACTAGGAAATAATCCGAAAATCGTGGTTAAAAATTGGAAAAATGTGAAATTTATTTTATTTTGTGAAATGTAGAATTCAATTTATTTCGAATTAAATGTCTTAAAAATATTCAAACTACATAAGACAATTAAACAATTTTATGCCTTATGTTTAAATAACCTGAAATTTTTAACTATCCGGTATTTTAATATTTATTAACAATTTATCTTACTACAAATTAAAATATATAAATGTATAGTTTCAGACAATCTAATTTGTATACATTTTTTTTTTAATCTTGCGATTTTTACTTAAATTTTAACTCTATTTATGTGGTATTTTATTGTTAACCTGCAGACTAGAACTACTACAGCTATAATTCCCACTAGGGTTATAATTTAAAATAAGTTGGTAATTTCAGTAAAAAAAAAAGCAAACAATAACGTAAAAACAAGATTTTGTGTAAATGATGTCTTATATGTATTTATGTTATTATTTTATAATAAAATATAATTTTAGTTTTGTAAATAAGTTATACTATCTTATTTGCAAAAACAAAAATAAATCTGTTTTTATTTCTTAAAAGCTTTAATATTTTAAATATCAAACACAGTAAAAAACTCTATAACAATAAACCGGCTGTTTGTAAACTACAACAAAGTGAATCTTTTTTAAAAATCAATATGTAATATGGGACAAAAAAAAATTATACATACAGTGATAAATTGACAATGAAAAAAGTAAATATTATTTGAAATTTTTTTAGATTTGTATACTTAAATACGTTGAGTACTTAAGAAAGAATCTAAGGAAAATAAAAATAGCCTCCAATATAGAGGGGGATAGAGGATAATGCATATTGTAATATATTTGTATGACTGTATAATATGTAAATTAAAACTATATGTATGTATATTGATTTTTTTTTTCGCAGATTACAAATAAATTTTTAGGAAATGGTTAATTTTGTCGCAGTTCACCATCTCTCAATAATTATTGACGACTGTCGACGATTGGGCAGAAAAACAAGTTTCCAATTTTAGAAACAATTACTGGTTTTATATCACTATCTGAGGCCAATATACTATCCGTGTGAAATTTGTTTTTATTTAGTTATAATATGCTTAGATATATTATAGGTATAGGTAAAGGATTTTTTTTATTTTAAAACCATTTATGGAAGTATTGTGGATAAATCAGGTAATAATTGATCACTATTTTTTTAAATTTTGTTTTCTTGGTATTTTCTGAAAATGTACAGTTTATTAAACATTAGTGATTTTCATGTTCCTACAAATTTCATTTTATAATTCTAAAAGTAAGTGACTTTTAACTGCTTTTTAAATCTACATTCATACTTTAATATTATATTAAATATTTTGTTAGTTTAATTCTACTAAAATGTTTTACATTTACTAAAAAAAAAAAAAAAAAAATTGAAAACAAACAATAAGGCAGATATTTCTCATTATAGGAACTAATATTCTTAAAACTCAATTATATACATGTTGATTTCGTGGAGCTGTATAATATTCTATCGTCGAATTTGTTTGTCAACGGAAGAGTATGTTTTTAATAGCTTTAAAGAAACATTTACCTTATACTTTCATATCTTCCTTTCCCAATTATAATATATATTAAATTGTGTACTGTATATTTTAAGACGAATATTATTTTAAGATAACATAAAAGTCGAAAATTATCGTTATAATTAAACGAAAATTTATTAACGTATAATAAACTGGTATTCGTTATATTTAAAATAATTATTGCATTATTATTACTATTAGAAATACAATTTAAATAATGAACAACAATAAAATGGAACATAATATTATTTTTAAACGCACGTCACAGTTAAATACTGTATTGTTATTGTAAAGTATAAATCGTATAGGTAACAACATGTATTTATATTATAATACGTAATAATTATTTAAAGGAGTATTTGATTTGTATTATGCATTTTGTTTTATACGATTGATCGTAATATATTTACTATGTATATAAGCATATAGACCAATTTTCATAACATTGTGATTGAAAATACGAAACTTCCGTGCATGCAATTTGATCACTTATTTCTAAATATTTGTAGTCAATATTAGTCGTATAATAAACATTACAATCGATTTAAATATGCAATGACATAATTACTTGGGTGAATTTATAACCATGTAGTATTTTTTTGTTCCACAAAATTATACTAAAATAAAAATCGTTTTTAATTAGGTACATATATATATATAAATATATATTATATATTTAAAAGTTCGTAAATCCGATCTGCAGTAATAATAATAAACATGGTTAAAACGTTTGCATTATAAATTGTACGTTAAAATAATATAATATTTTAATGTTTTAAATATTTACAAGTTAAAAATATTATACATACCTAATTCCTTATATTATCAAATATAATAGAAATTTCACTGATATTCCGCATAATTTGATTTGTGCTTAAACAGAACTGTCAAAATAATTTACAAGGAGAAATTTATATTTTTCGTGGCTTCTCGGGGGAAGAACGTATGTATAAACTAAAACATCGTAATTATGATTTAGGGTCAGTTTTAATTGAAGTCATTTTCTCTGCAGGTATACTGTAACTATATAGGGATTCGCATTTACTGAAACCAAAATATGAATTAGATGTTTTTTCCGTCCCCTCGTTATTTATGATCCTTAAGGGTACCCTACGTTCATCACGTGGAATTAGTCGTTATTTACATTGGTCAAATCTGAAAATATTCGTACAAGACATGTTATATTGTTATTGTTATTATTATTATTATTATTATATTTTATAACAAAAACATTAATTAGAAAAAATATGTAAGGTATATACATAATATGTGTTTTTATAATATCTTTAGTTACCTAGTTATTTGTCGACAACTAAATTAATTTTGAATTTTTGAACTTTATTATTCTTTGTACATTATATTTAGAATTTTGTGAATTAAACTGAATTTGGTTGAGGACGAAAACATATTTGTTAAAATTTGCAACAATTCCGAATGTTTTACAAAAAAAAAAAAATTATATTCATGACTAAATAAGTTAATAATTTTTCAACTTAATCATTTATTAATCGTTTTTAATAATTATTTTGTTAAAATTATACAATTGTTGACCTATGTATGAACTTTATTTAAATATTTAGAAATTATGTTTTAACAATTTACTGTTAAAAGCTAAAAATAATTTTTTAAATAAACTTCTGATAATTTAAACAATTTATAAGTACATAAAACATGTATTTAATACACAATTAAATATGATTATATACATTTATTTAAATTGTTATTTGCTACATTAAAAAAAAACTAATAATATTATTAAAAGAATTTTAAATATAATTTTTAATCGTAATATGTGATTCATAAAATAAAAAGTTTTTAATTGTGTGTATAATGTATATATTAATAGTATATAACCTTCGAACTCATTATCTATATCCCAAAATAATCTATACAACTTTATCTTAACTAAGTTGTTAATGAAGGAAATAATTTGTTTTACAAAATACCGATACGCTTATTTTATTGGTAAAATTATCTTTATTTTTACTAATTAATTATAGTTTTATGTTATACATATATACTTAAATCTATATAATATATTATATGTATATTTAAAAAATTGTGACATACCTATAATATATCAGACATTGGAATGAACTAAGTTCAAAATGGATGAACAAATCAAAAATTAGTTAAATTTTTGTTTGGAATCAACATTTTGGAATTTATATTTTCAAAGAACTTAATTTTTGTAAGTTATTTTTCTTAGAAAGTTCATAAATATTTAATTATATAAACAAATATTTTTATATTATATTATTATAATAATGATTTTTTTCACAATATTTTTACGAATTGTTTAACTTTATTTGATAAAATATATATTATATATATATATATATATTCAATTAAATTAAGTCAAGTCAATGATAATGATTAATTTTAAAATTCAATTTGATAAAAAAAATTATTGAAATAATTAGAACACATTTTTTTAGAAAAATGAACTTCATAATGAATTTAAGTTAATTTAAAAAAAATTAGCTAGTTTGTGTACTTAAATTATTTTGAATTCGTTTATGTTTGAAATTACATTTGCGAGGTCTTTAATATACAAAGACACATAAGCTATATTTATATAAACTAGTTAGCTACTTAATCTGAGATTATTACGTGCATTATTTATGAGTTCTGAAAGGAATCTTCAATGTGTTAAATTGTGTAAAGCTGTAAATTAAATTCCATTCCATATGTTGTGCCCTGTCTAATCTACAAGTACAAATTTCACTTACTATAATTTTATTCAAAATATAACATATAACCAAACTATTTCATATTAATATACAACATTATAAGTGTATTGTATAATTGATTATTATATTAAAAAGCAACATGATATTAATACAATTTATTTTTCAAAATGTTTTATAAATAATTAGTAACAGTAACAAAAACAAATACGTAAAACCTAGAATTCAATTAATTCAATTAAAAATGGGTACTGATATTTTGAATAATTTTTAAAAGTACTTTCAATGTGTAATCGACCAACCAAATTTTTTGATTTATCTGGAGGTTTTATGATGTACAAATGACGAACAAATTGTTTAGTTTAATATCTAAACGGTATATTTAAAAATTAATAATTTTTGTGTATTAACGTGGGCTATTGAAAGTACCTACTGATACATTTCATAATTTTCAATACAGTTTTGTTTGTCATGTTTTTGGTGTTTCAGTATAAGCAGGTATATGTTTATCTCACTATAAAATACATTGTGTTTAATTACGAGATAAAAATAAATGTTTTTAATGGAGTTGAAGTTATAATTTATATGATATGATATATAAGGGCATAATGTTTTTAATAAAAACTCGCAGTTTGTTTTTGTTTCACGAAAACGACGAAAATTGATGAATGAAAACTTTTCAAGTGAAATTATTAATGATCTTCCCGGTTGTTAAGATAGTACGCAATGTCAACATGGCACTCTTGCGTAAAGTATAAATCAATTTTCTGGCCAACTTTGTAGATTTTTTCCTCATAGCTTCTCTCTATGGCTTTGTCAGAAAGAGCTCGACTTTCAAGACGATATTATAACGAAAAATGGACGATTTTCCGAAAAATCGTCATGTCACTCGTACGACGATTAATAGTTTATGTACTCAGATATCACGAGTATACAATATTTATTTTGGAGTATAATGCACCAAAAGGCGCTGGTCCTATATTGATGAATAAAAAATCCCTCTACGTGTTATCGATGGGTGAATGTCAAATGTTTTGTCCGTTCATTGCTGAGTTTTTTCTTTCAATATTGTTAATAATTATGAATCTCCATCATAATATTAATGCATATGAATCATTATGATGATTTTATGAATTCTATATTGTAATGTTTGGAAATGTTATTCCTAAATAATTTATTTGAATCATATATTCATTAAAACTTGTATACGAGTTGTACAAATTCAAACGAGTGCAGCATGATAAATGTATATATTGTTCTAAGATCATATTTTGAATCAACAACAATTATTTATGATATCGATTTCGTTTAAAATACAATGTATTATTTCAGGATCTCAATGTAAATTTTGAATTTTTTTTTAAATAGTCCATCAATATAAAAATTAACTGTAAATATAGTATAACAGTTATTACTAAATAAATATAATAAATATAGTTTAATTTATTTTTGGAAAAACTGGAATTATTTTTTAGGTATTTTTCATTAGATACATACGACATTTTCGCTTCCACAAAAATAAAAACAGGTTTATACAATTTATCTTTACCAATACTGTGTATAGTTAATGTACGGTTTTAATTCAACCGATATCGTGAAATTAACACCATACCATTGTAATGGATACGATTGACGAGGTTCGCGTGCATATGCTTGAAATGGTAAAACCGAGAACAATTACTGGCTCTAGTCGGGAAATGGTTAACTATAATCAATATTATATACTGATTTGCGTGTCAATGCAATACAACAGTAAAAACACATTTATTTAGATTTAATTCTGTTATCGATTTCTCTAAATCAAACCCTGCAATTGTTCGGAAATTTGGAATAATTTATTTTTGGAATAATTAAAAATATAATTCAGATAAAGTGATATAAGTGTTTAATATGTGTATATTAAAAATTATGACTGTTGAAAATGTTTAGGAAGGATGAAATAAATATATATTTTATGACGGTGTGAAGAAAAAATATATAAGATCTTACAAACCTCCCATTCATTTTCCTAAAACGAGTAACGACCAAAACGAACTTTATAACTATATAATTTTGGTTTTTTCATATTTAAATTTTTAACATAGTTTTGAAATAATTAACATGTCATATTTTCGTCAATAGAGAAGCACTATTGCTATTTTAGTAATTTTGTAGTAGAAAAAAAATTCAAAAATGGATATTAAAAAACGGCAATTTTTCAATTAGGAACAAATAATAAATAATTATTTTTAATATGAAAAATTTTCTTACTTCGATCTAAGTAGCTAAAGTTGTTGAAGAATTCGAATATTTTAAACATTTTAAAATTAAAATAATAATAACATACAAGTCTTAAAGCTATATTTTGTTCATACATTGGATTCGTTTGATTGCTAATATTACTTGTGCATCTGTGCTGTACATTATTATAACACAACAATAACCAATTGCTACTCACATAAAGACAAGTCTTGCGTGCATCGACCGAAAAATGACTATTGTATAATAATTGTGTTAGTTTTCGACAAAAAATAATATGTACTATATTAGTACGTTAAAATGATAAAATATCACATGAATTTAATTTATTTTTAATTAATTCGTAAAACCGTTTAAATATTTCTAATAAAACGAAAAATATTATTCAGTATTCTCGAAAGAACTGAGTGTTTTATACTAAAAAATTAAGGTATTTTTTTCAAAAAGTTCAAGAGTTTAATTTTAATAAATTATACATTATATAGCATTATTATTATTATTATTATTATTTTAAGTACCAAAGTGTTTATAATATTTAAATCATCTTTATATTAGAAAATAAATAATAATATTCCGAAAACTCCCGAATACATTATAAAATTATTATTGAGATTAACTACCTACATAAATTTAATAAGTCGAGTATAATCATGAGGTCTTCGACATTGATTTTTTATAATATTATAAGGTTATTATAGGTGTTTATAGAATATTATATATATTATTATTTATATTTTATATTATTATTATTATATATATATATATATATATATTATAGAACTTATATATTGCTAAATTTTTAAAAGCAATTTAATATCGTCAACGGCCTTAATTAATTTAGATAATAACTATAGAGATACATTTAATGATAATTAAAAATAAACAAGGATATTAATATATTATTTAGATTTTATTGTGTGTTAAAACTTTCATATAAATTTGTAAACAGTACCAATATACTTAAACTCAATGAAAAATTACTGAAACGCAAGGATGTCGAATGCTCATCTAACTATACATTAACCTTGGTAAACAAATCGATGAAATTTCATAATTATTTGTAAATTTGGATTTTGTAATATGCCATGTTGAGTTCAATATCCAATTGCATGTATCTTCCTCTAAACAATTGTTTATGCAATACGATATTTAATGGGAATTAGTATTTCAATTTTCACGATTTTCTATTAACAAAAAAACATAATTATATGCTTTCATTGTGAACGGGGCCAGTAAGGGCCAGCAAGTAACCCGATGACCCAAATAACTTAGGGCCCTCACCATAACTGTTCAATGATTGCAAAGATTTTAATTGTAGCGGAAAATATTATTTTGACGAAAAACTTTTTGAAAAAAAATTCATTTTTTTTTTTATAATTCTTAATTTAACTCCTCTCTCTGAAGTATTTGAGTGTTTAGAAAAAGTTTAATTAAAAAAATAAATAAATAAGTTCAAAATGTTATTAATATGCTGGATTTATGTATTTTCAAGTTCATAAAAAATTGCGTGTGTGTTAGTATCGGGTTTTGAACAATTCCATAAATTATTTTTACGTCGTAAATACGATAATATAACACCAGCACCCACTGCAGGCAGTTGCCCGGACTTTGTATGTTTGACATTAATTTTTGTAAATCGTATAATATTATTTGTTTGTCATTTATATGATCGTAGATTGTCGAACGCATGCGCGTGTCGCTTCTGGTCATTATTTAAGAGGACGCTACACACTCGTTTTTTAAGACGTTGTATATGGGCAATTTTTAAGACATTTTTAGAAATATCAAAAATATAATAATTTAAAAATATTTAAATATAATTTTAAAAGCAATTTAAGATTGTTCTCATGTCTACCACTTTTTATTGTTTTTTTTTATTATAAAAACATATTTACTACATATTTATTAAGTGTTAAAATGGGTTTTTAAAGTAATTCTAAAATAATAATTCCTGTTATCAAATCAATAAAGCAGTGAACCTCATTTCGGTTTTTAAATTCAATAATTGAAAAAAAGTTATTGTAGTTTTAAAAACTTAATTTTTTTTAATTTTTCAAGCTTTATAATTTTTTTTTTTTTTAAGGCGATAAATAAATAATCCCAAATAAAATTCACTCCAAAATGTTGTCTTCTATTTAATAATAATTGTTTAAATATTAATTTAAATATTAATTTATTAATAAATATTCAATAAGATTTAATAATAAGTATTTTAACTATAAAGTAATTTCATGAATCCGTATTAACAGTTTAACTCAAATATGTTTTTATTACTGAAAATCATAAGTCCTAAAATATTATAAATCTGCTTTCACTCTAGGCGATTTTTTCATGTGCGAACTTTATTATTTTGTTTCATTATCTATTATTACCTACCTATAGGTATGGTGATCATAAATATAAAACATGAAAATACAAAAATTATCATTTGGAAAAGTTCTTGTATTTTTTAAATTAGTTTGTAAATATTATACCTACCTATTTTATACAACATACCTAGGTAGTTAAATAATAAATGTGTAACACTTACAACAAAGTAAAAATCTAATAATTTGATTGTGATATGTTTTTATTAAATTTAAATACATTTAAAAAAAAAAGATTAAAGGGACAAATAAAGTGTTTACTTCCATTAACGTCGAACGGTGTTCAAAATATAATATTTTTATTGATAAAATAATAAATTTCTTTATTTAAATATAAACTATATGTTACAAGTACTTACTAGAAGATATAGACTTAGAAGATTCAATACATATGTATTCAACCCACGTTGTTTACAGAAAAAAAGGACGAAAGTTTTATGAGTAAAAAAGCTCGATATGACTGATTGAAAAGAAGATTGACATAAGCTTCAACGTGATTAAACGTACCTAATCAATCCAAAAAACGCTAAAAAGAAACGACGCTTCTGAAAAGGTCCCTATCACTCTTTAACAATCCGGCCATAATTGTGAAACACAAAAATCATTTGTAATTTAAACTGTAAAATATAAATATAAAATACGAATACAATAAAAAAATATATCAACCAAGTAAAATTGAATATAAGAATATAATCTATTAGAAAATAATTATGTTCACCCGGTATAAAACATAATATTTATGCAAAGAGGTTAGAGTGGACTTTTAACCTTTACTTAACATCATATAAAAATAATATTAATACTTTGTACCTACAATATTTATTATTATTATTATTATTACTATTAATATTTATATGAATAAAACTGTAGTTTCACATGTTCGGGTGTTTTTTTGGGTAAGATTATACATAAAATATTACCGTAAAAGGTCAGGCTGTGTTCTTCTTTTTAATACACTCTGAAAACTTGTTCCATTTAATTGAACTTTACTTCTTCTGCGAGCATTACTAAATGAAATGAATTTCATTTGTGACAACGATTTTCCACTCATCGAAAGTATTTAAAGTGCTAAAAATTCGGTTAATGGTTATATGATTTATATTGTATATTTGAAATTGAAAATGTCCTCCGAGAATTTAAACTAAAATAATAATATTAGTTAGATGAAATCATAAAATAATTTAATTATCGTATTATGAATAATGTTAAGTTAACATTTTATTCTCTTACATTATAATATACAAAGTATTTATATTTTATACTAGATATTTTAATATTTTATAATAGATATGTTTCAATACTTTATCGATGTACTCACTCTAAGAAGGTCAAGTAATTAGTTAAAAAGTTCATTTTATTTTATGTATTCTTTAAGTTAACTATAGTTGATCATGACTAATGTTAGTTAAAAACCGATGACTAGTTTAAATTTGTATCATATAAAACCTATATGTTTACAGATTTTATCTCGGAATTATCATCCCGTTAAGTTAATACATTAAAAACCTTTATTACAAAATTCTGCTAAGCCATCCCCTAACGTAACGCAGACATTTATAGCAGCTTCTTTTTACAAATTTAGTATTATACTAAATGTTCCTTGGTAGTAGGTTTTGGTATCGACTAAATATCTAATAAGAAGGATCCATAGATAATTAATTTAACCTTAAAATGTATACAAATAATTAATATACTTTATTGATAATTCAACGTATTATCAATTAATACAAATCAGCTGATTGAATTAACCAATGAACTCTTTAGAATGATTTAATCAATGGTTATTATTAAGGGGACATTATAATAATAAATTCACTAAGTTCAGTTCCGGATAAAGTAAACTGTACGGTAACTTCAGGGCTGACAGAAGGGCAAAGTAACCCAATAAGAATTGCTTAGGGCTCCACGCTTTATATATTGGTCTCACGAAATGCTTTTCCACTCTGAGAAAAATGTTAACTTAAAATAATTGAGCTTACTTGTTGTTGTAAATTTCTCGATTTTTAGGGAAATTTATATATGAGTGAGCTTTGCTTTTTTTGTTTATTCCAAAAATGTCCCCAAATAATGAATTCGGTTCAAGTACCGTAATTTGTAACGCTACCCTTGGATAAATAAATTTTACCTGAAAATTGTAAAAATGTTATTTAGTTATTTAGTATGTTAATAATAAAAATTAATTTATATATTAACATTAATTTTTATACATGTGTATAATAATGCATATTATATGCATTATTTTTAAATCTTCAATACATTACATTAGTTTATAATACAAGACGGCTATCTAGTTAATATATATATATATCTGTGCTTGTACTCACGGTTATCAAAATATTATATTGTTGTAGTATATTATTATAATACCTACAAGTGCTACATACTATGTAGGTATTTATTTTATTAGTGCCAAACATATTTTTATGTACTTAATTCATATCAAAAAATGTTTAATTTTCAAAAAAAATTTATCTCAAGTCT
>JAIPRL010009591.1:0-17262 GCA_025469235.1 Pemphigus obesinymphae
TACTCATTCCTTATTTTATCCTCTCTAGTAACTCCACTCATCCACCTTAACATTCTCATCTCAGCGACACTCATTCTCTGTTCTATCTTTCTATCTACTGCCCAACATTCTGTTCCATACATTATTGCAGGTCTCACCACTGCCTTGTAAAATTTACCTTTTAACCTAATAGGGATTCTTTTATCACACAGAATACCTGATGCTTCTCTCCACTTCGTCCATCCACACTTAATCCTGTTTCATATCCTCTTCGAAACCCCCATCTTTCTGTACAACGGACCCTAAATACTTGAACTTCTCCACTTCCCCACTTAACTTTCTAGCCTTTCCCTATTCCCTTTCACCAAAATCATACTCTATATATTCTGTTTTACTCCTACTAATTGTTAGTCCTTTACTTTCCAGAGCTTCCCTCCACTCTTCAAGTATACCATTCACTTCCTCAGGACTTTCTCCTATCAGTACTATATCATCTGCAAACAACATGCACCATGGTACCTTCCCCTGTATATCCTTTGTTATCTCATCCATTACCAGGGAATATAAGTAAGGCCTCAAAGCTGAACCCTGATGTACACCTACTCTGACCCTAAAATATGTATACAATAATTTAAATTACTTGCAAAGTTCAGTTGAAAAAAAATAATCACTTGTTATTTATTAATAATTAAATAATCAATAGTTACACAAAAGTTCCACTGTTCTCCCTGTGTATTTTATTTGCGCACTCCTACTGGTACTAAATAATTGTTTGTGATTTTGTAGAAGAAACTCAAAAGCTTAAAATAAATATAATGACTAATGAACTCCAAATGATAACAAGAATATTATATTAAAATGATAAGTATGATTCTAAAGAACATGAAACAAATTTGTCTAGCTTAGCGTATTTAAACATTGGAATATTTATTCAGTTAGTTCAAAAACAAAGGATAAAAATTAAAAATATAAATAAATGTTTATTGTCATAAGTTTGCCAAAAAATTCAAGTAAAAAAAAGCTTTTTTTTTAAATGTCTGAAAAATAACCATACAATCAATTTCAAATTTGACTTCCAACCATTGTACATTTTAATAGTACTTTGGGGGGTTAAAATATTGTCAAAAATACAATATTGTAAATATATCTCAACTCTTCACTCATAAACTAAAATATAAATATTTTCAATTAAAAATTATATAAATCATAAAAAATTATAAATATATCTTTTAATAAATTATATAAGTTTATTAAAACTATAAATATAAAACTATGATAGTAAGTAATTACAAATATAAATATTTATAAAAGTAAACACTTAAATGCTTAGCCTATAAGCTGTAGTTACAAATTACAATATAGATAGTGCAATTCAAAAAGAAGTAATTAATAAAATCAGCCTTGTTAAAAAAAAAAAAAATAATAATAATATTAAAATATTAAGCTTTTTGAACTACAAATTGCCGTCATTGATAGATTAACACTAAATAATTATTTGTATAAACAGATTAGTTATTATTTAAAAACAAAATAATTAAAAATATATAATATTAGAAATATTAATTTCAGAATAATTTGGATTAGTTTAGGATACGAATAAGATTTGGATATTAAGGCAAGTTGTTAAAGACATCTAGTTACCACAAAGAATTGTGATGGAATTTAAGATCTCGTTTCACAGAGTTTCCATCCTTATCAGTTTGAAACGCACTATTTTCAGGATGCGGGTTAACAGCTTTGAATTGGTTATCAACACTAAATTTTTAATTAAAACAAAAACATTAGGTAATCAAAAAAAAAATAGTAAAATATAAATTATAAAAATACTAACAAATCTGTATCCTGATTGTATTTAAATTTCACAAAAGCAGCATCACCTTCACCTTGTACAATCTATGAATAAAATAACAATACAATAATTAGTTTTTATAAATATTTTTTACGTATATATATATATATATATATATATATATATATTGTGTGAAAAATTGTCAAATTGAAGTTTTGGTATCACTGGATTTAGAAAAAAATTAGCTATATTATCATTAAACTTCCTATGTACCATCTTTATTTTATGATTAATGAAATATAAATTAAATAACATTCCTTGTACAGGACTTACTATAAACGTTTCTGAAATACTTTCATCAATGTGAATAAAAAATTATTTAATTAATCCTCTAGGTGTTTGACATGTTTATAATTTTCATTATATGATTGGCATTCACATTGGAGGTATTATTGTGCATGTATAGATATAGTGTACATAGATGATTATTATTCAACATAATCTTTGCGATTGTCATAACCTATTCCGGCATTCCGAATTATCGTGTAACTACATCTGCGTGTACTTTTAATAAAAAAAACCTTAAATTTTTTAACGAATTGGTAAATAAAACTATAATTTATAAATATCATACAATTTTGAATAGTAAAAATTATAATATCCAATTTCATAGATTAAATTGAATTGCTGTCAAAAAATAGCTGCCATGGTTTCTCAAAATGAACAAAATATTAACATCGACCTACAGGTATGCATCTATCACGGCGCAGATACTTCACTTGGTTAAATAGAAAATTGGATCGATACTGGCAATGGAATCGAGATGGACACAAACCGATTAAATGGTATTTTTATAGTTGATTATGATATGATAATTTATACATTTAATTTTGACGAGTTAATTGAAAATAAAACAACACTAAATAACAATAAAATTGAATAATATTGTTGATGCAATAGAAAATAACCATGTTTTGTATGATACAGATAAAAATAATATTATATTGGATGAAAGAAATTAATGTTCAAAACTAATAAATAATACTCAAAGTGAAATCACAAGTGTAGTTATTGGAAACCCAGTTTTATTAGCATCTGAAACTGACACTGAAAATATTTTTGAAATAACCTTGATGAACAAGTAAATTAAATTAATGATGGACAAGTAAAATACCAATTCCAAAACATTGGTGAGCTGGTAAGGAATATATTGGATCTTAAATGGTAAATATAAAGACTTTTCGGTGTTCCTGTAGGAAAAAGAACAATAAAAGGCAAGGTGTAATCATTCACTTATAAACCAAAAAAGTTCTAATAGTTTTATAAGTAATTTATTTTCCGATAACCGTAAAAATGTTTTCAAATTATTTTGGAAAATTAAAATATTGCAAGAAAAACGAGGTTTTATAAGAGGTTTAGTATCTAATCATCCGATTACCCGAAGACATTATTCATATTATAAGATTGGTTACATTTATTGCCAACGTCTCAAGTCACTATTGTCGTAAATCAACATCAAAAATATATGTTGAATCAAATTTTTATCTATTGTGAGTATGTAAATGTTTATAAACAATGGTGTGTTAGTGAAAATATAACTTCCGCTTCATGTACTTTATTTCACTAAATTCATCAACCTCAAAAAGACCTGTGTAATTAAAACATTGGTTATAAAATGAGCACTACACCAGAAGCTGAATATAATGAACATATATTATAGAAAGAAAAAACAGTGCAAGAGAAGGAGAAAATAAACATAAATCAACAGCTTCAAACAATAAGGTATTTATAATAACTATGGATCTAGAGTGTTCTGCTATTTTTTATAAACAAAAGTTACAACTACACAATTTTACAATTTATAAACTCAATGACCATAATGTAACTTTGTATGTATGGAATAAAACAGATGGCAATGTGACAGCCATTGTGTTCACAACCGGTATAATTAACTATGTTGACAATCTTCCACATGAAGTATCAAGAAGTTGTTTTAATATCTGATAGCTGTAATTACCAAACAAAAATAAAACTTTGGCAATTACATAAAACTCATTGGCTTTAGCTAAAAGAATTACAACTGAGCAATTATTCTTAACCAAAAGGTACACCATGACGGAGACTGACAATGTACACTCATCAACCCTTGAACATTATTTTAAAGCACCCATATACTCTCCAGAAGACTGTATCAGTAGAATGTGAATAGCAAGATAAAAACAACCATAGAATGTAAAAGTTATAGATTATTAATTTTTTTTAAAATCTTGATTCTATTATATATTCCCTAAGTCACTGAGACCCGGGAAGAAAGCTGGTGATAAAGTTGTGACAAATATATGTAAAATTTTGTATACAAAAGAAGGGGAAATATTTTATAAAACTTCATTCAATGATAACTGAATTATTTTACATGAACAAAATATCAGTAAGAAAGAGAACTAGAACATCCATCAAAAATGTACACATACCTGAACAAGAAGTAACTCAATTACACAAAGAACCATTACCAATATCTAACAGCAAATATCATGATTTGCAGTCTCTAAAACAAGTTATTGAAAAGGACCATCATCCATTGTATGATAGTTTGAAGCATTTAGATATCACCAGACAAAATAAAAAATCTAACTAAAGTTCCTTAAAAGTAATATTTCTATAGATTAAGCTTTTTAATTTTTAAATATTATATTGTTTTGTTTTACATTTGAAAAGACTGAAGATAGAGTCCACATTTAAAGTGATTAAAAATTTATTTTATAAAAATTGACTGTTGTTAAAATTTTTAATTAGTTTCAATATTATATCATTACTGTATTCATAAAATATCCTATGTAACATGTTATAAAAATTTGAAAACCTAAAACTTCCTAGGCAACTTTCAAGATGAAAAAAAAATCTCTTATGTGACATTTTTTTTATGTAAAACTTTAAATATCTTTATAAATAAAGTACACATTATAACAAAATTAAAAAAAAAAAAATTAAAAAATTTTCTCTGAAAGTATTTTTAAATTAAATTGAATAATAGTTATTTTATAAATAAGTTTTTTTTCTCTACTGAAAAGTAGCATTTTTCACATAGGAGATTTATTCCCATGAACGACGAAATATTATTTAAAGGTATTAACACTAACTTCGCCCATTGTATCATGATGTTTGTGAGCTCCGTGCCGTCCAAACATTGGCTGACGCATATATGCTGATGCTCTAAAAGGAAAATGGTAATTGAAAATATATTTTTAAAACAATAATTAAATATAATTCATTAAGAAGACGCCACACACCGATTTTTAAGGGGTTTTGTATAAGCAATTTTTATTAAAATTAAACAAATTAAAAATATTTAAATATAGTTTTAAAGTAGACTTGTGCCAATACCATTTTTAATTGTTGTGTAGTTACAATATTTGTTAAAAAAACATGTTAACACATTTTTCATTTTTATTAACTTGAGAATATTGTAGAAAGCTGAAATAAAAAATAAATTATAAAAAACAAAATTATATATCGCCTGATGAAGCCAATTTATAAAATAGGTATTTTTACATGTTTTATAAGCTATAATTTATTTTTTGTTTCGTATCTGTAACATGTTTGTAAGTTGATAAAAATGAAAAATTCTATAATGCAAGTTTTCCATTGAGAAATGTTCAATATGGCGTCCTCTTAAGTACACTAAACTATATTTTACCGCTTTCCACTATTGTCATGGTTCTTTTCATCTACTATATAAATGAACAGAATAATTTATGAATTATTTACTTTAAACAATTCAAAAATAGTCACAGAAAATACTTACATGCATCATCGAAAAATTCCTCATAGATTACAAAATTGTTTCCTTGGTTTACTAATTTAGATAATTGATAATGCTTCCACATAAATTGCAATAATTTTTTTGTCGGCTTATCAATAGCTAAATGTTTAGCCTCTAAATTAATATCCTAATTTTTAAAGAAAAATATATTTATATATATTGGGGTGGTCTTTATTTATAGAAAAAATAAAAATGAAAAATTTGAAACCTTATCCGCAAATTTTGTAAAGTACAATAAAAAAAGATAAATTTGGTTAAATTTGGACTTTCAGACTCCCCCCTTCACATGCCACATGAGGGTTGAAAAATGACCAAGGAGAGTACATTTTTAGTTTATTGTATTTTACTTACAAACTATTTTGCACATAGACTAAAAATGTATAGAACCTTAAATTATATAAACTAAATTTTGTCTATAAAAAATGTATTTACAACATATTATCTTTTAAATCCATTATTTTTTTAAAGAAAAATAATAAAATCAAAATTGTTATATTTGTTTAGCAAATCTGATTTTATACTGGTATTTAAATATATCTGTTGCGTTGTTAGAAGTACAGTAAATAAAATCTTATATTTATAAATTGTACAAGATTAAATTTCATGAAAAAAAGTGTGTTACAAATTTTTATTGGATCAACCATTCTATTTTTACAGTTAAATTAATATCTATTTTTATTAAAATAAAACAATACAATATAAAAATGTCACTAGTATTTATTGTCTATAATATTACAATTAATTTCACTATGAATCAATAATAAAATACTTTATTAATGTTATTTAAACATCTAAATAAACATAAATATAAATTATAATTCATTAATATATAATTTTTTGGTTTCGGCCTGTGAATAAAATTCTAAATTTATTATTTTTACAATGCGGGTATTGTCACCATCATTGTTATCTTACAAGTCGATTTCGTAATAATAAAAATATACTTATAGTCATTTACACAACAACTCTTGTGCAGAGAACATTAAATTAATTCGTAATTTACTTATTATTACTATATTAATTTTCCAATATTACGCAATATTAAATTATTGAAATATAGAGTATTAGTCGTAATAATAATTTCCAATTCGAAAAAATACACATATGGTTAATTGGAGAACTTATACCCTAAATACTAAATAACTGGTTGTAAACTTCTTTGGAATAGGGATATTCTATGTCAAATTATGTTTTTGATAAGAACTAACAAAAAATAACTCAAGAAATAATTAAATTTTGGAAATGTGCTAGAATACCAACTATGAGTAAATACAATATTATACCAAAAATAAAAAAATAATATGTTAATTGGCATTCATTGCAAAAAGGGAAACTCGAAGATCACAATCACAAATAAATAAAATTAAATATTTAAAGACCGTTTAGAAGACCTGTTTGATATTGTACACTAAAATGCTTCATAGATAATACAAATTGAAGAAGATAAAAAGTTTCAATTGACACAATGTGAAAAAAGTAGAAAAAGGTGTATGATTGAATAGATATAAAACGGGTAAAACAAAAAATGAGTAAAGAATAACACAAATTCACATTTAATAATTTGAAAAAAAAAAATTAAAAAAGATCAAGATAAATTAACAGCTACTGCAACTTTTGAACCGTCTTCCTTCAATAATAATAGTGAAAAAAAAGATGAGAGTGCATTAAAATTTAAGGTAAATAAAAATAAAAAAAAACAGGGTATAAAGTAATTTATGAGAACTGAAATTGCAACTGCTTTAGACTGTACTTAAGTAAGTGATCGAAAAGCTGTTCATATTCTAATGGCTGCAGCTAAAAGTATTGGTTGTAAAACAAATGATATCGCTATTAATCAGTCAAGTATTCATAGAAAAATAATTTTTATAAGACAATAAGTTTCTGACAATATAATGACATCATTAAAGCTTGATTGCCCTCTTACATACAGTACACTGGGATGGTAAAATATTATCTGATATATATAAATTAAATAAAGATAAAATTGACAGTCTTCCTATCTTTGTTTCTGGAAATGGAGTAAATAAGCTCCTTAACATACTAAAACTTATTACTGGAACTGGAGACACTATAGCAAATGTTATTGTCACATTATGCAACTGGGTAATAACAGATCATATTCAATCATTATCATTTGATACAACAGTGAGCAATACAGAGCATATTAACAGTGCATGTAAATTAATTGAAGATAAAATTGGCAGAAAATTATTGTATCTTGCATGTCGACATCATATACTGGAAATTATTTTAGGAACTGTATTTACTACGTGTTATAAATAATCTGTCAAGTGGACCAAATATAAAAATATTTAAAAAATTTCAACAGTAATGGATAAATATAGATAAAAGTAACTTTCAAACTATTGATGAAGAATTGTTGATCAAGATAGTGTCATAATATTTTGCAAAGACTAGTTAACTTTAATTCATTCTTGTGATGATTATAGAGTTATTACAGCTTATTATAATCTGCCTTCGAGGTGTGTCTTCCAGAAGTATAAAACTTAAACAAATAGGGGCAATATATCGTGCACGATGAACGGCACGTGCTATTTTTGCCATAAAAATATACCTATTCAAAAATCAGTTTATAACAACCAAAAAAGTATTAAGTGCTATGAAAAGGTTTTCATTGTTTATTGTTGAAATCTATGTATACTATTGGTTTAAAGCTCCTATTGCAGTATCTGCTCCGTAAAATGATTTAAACCTACTAAAACAATTTTCATAATATCCCGATATCAAGTTAAAAATGATATGGTGATTGCTTTAATGATGGTTAACTTAGAAAAAGTTCAAAATTGAATAAAAATTAATACTACTAATTCATCTTTTATTGAAAAGACTATTGCCGATTTTGTAAACAAAAACTGTATTGATTTTTTTAAAATTGTTAATATTAATATAATATTATTTAATATACCACATAGATTTCTGGAAGTTGAACCAGAAGAATGGGAAAACAGGGAAGATTACCAATCAGTTTCAAATGTTGTTAGTTGTATGAAAGTAGTTAATGACTGCTGAAAAAAGTGGCCCTAATTCAAAACTATAATAACATACAAATACTGAGGATCAAAAGCAATATTTATTACAAGTTTTTGAACATATTTTAACAATTGTTATGTAAAAAAATTATAAAATCATAAAAATAAACTTCTACAAATTGTATTCATTATTATTATTCTTTGGTATCAACAGTTTATTTAGTATTATTCATCTTTGTATTCATTATGAATACATTGTTTCACTTAAGTAAAAAAAAATACATTAATTTGACTGTAACAGTAGAACCTTTGATCCGATGATATCACTACTTAACTATTTTTTGAAAATTTAATTTTCAACTTTTTTTTATTAAAAATATTTTACTGTATCTTTAACGAATCAACAAATATATTTAAATAACCACAAAAAATCACATTTACTCAATAAATATAAAAATTAGGATTTTATTATTTTTCTTAAAAAAATTATGAATTTTTAAAAATTGTAAATATATTTTTTATAGACAACATTCAATTATATAATTAAGGCTCTATACATTTTTAATCTATGTGCAATAGTTTACAATTAAAATACGAAAAACCAAAATAATACCCTCTTTGGCCATTTTTCAATACTCATGTGGCAAGTGAAGAGAGTTCAAATTTAACCAAATTTACTTTTTTATGTTACTTTACAAAATTCAGGGGTAAGGTTTCAAAAATAAAGACCACCCTAATATAAATAGTAATTTGGGAAATAGATAATACTTCTACAATATCTACCTCTAGCATGTACTCAATTAAACGTTTTCCATAACCTTTACGTTGTCTGGTCTCGTGAATGTAAAAATCCAACAAACAGTAGACCAAGGCTTCTGAACGCGAACCGGCTTTGTCATAAAGATACAATTTTTTCCATCCCATCTTCAAAATTCCAACTACAGCAAAATGTCTAGACAAATATTAAACAATTGTTACAAACTGAATAGATATAAAGTATAAACTCATTAAAATATGACTTATCAGTATGTACTAATAACAAAAAAAAAAGCCGATCAGTAGGGGGTGGAAGCATTTCACTCATTAAGTAGGATATTGGTAGTAGATATTGAATTAGATGTAGATATAGAATTTAAAAGCAATTATAAATCATTTCTTTTGATAAAACTGATTTTGAGCGGAGTTTTATGCGATATATCTACATAAATATTCTAGTTAAAATTTTAATATTTTATTTCACCATATTAGGTAGGTATATTATAATAATAATGCTAATTTCAATCGTTTGAATCTATAATATAATATTTATGTATACGGTGTATGTAAGTCGTACATCATATAGTAGCTAGTTTATATGTAGTTTTGTATAGTATACATATGTATGTAAACATTGTGTATGTATGATACAGTGTATGCACCATATAGAAGGAAATTTTTATTCTTCTCTTAAGAAATTACTGAAAAAATCTAAAAATGCTATATATAGGGTACCATCTAGAGCTGATTTCCTAATAATATCATACAAATGCCAACTTTGTGTAACTCTATTTGGTCAAAAATTTGATTAAAGACAAATAAAAATAAATAAACATAATAATAAACAAAAACTTATATCCTACTCTGGAGTATTGTGTTCAGTCATCAAGTAGAGTATGTGATCAGAATTAGCAAGCCTGTCGGCACTAGTGACTGGTGCCTTTAACTCTTGTGCGACAGCCGAAGCTTTTCCCATCTCGTCAATGATCAATCCCAATTTGCTTTTCAAACTGTACAAAAGATAATTTGCATATTATTATTATATTATATTATACATATATATTATTTTATAATATATACTATATAAGTATATTAAAAACAATAACAATAACGCGGAACTCAATCACTCGTAATAAATAATAATGTATTTAACTTAGGAACAGTTCTAAACATAAAAACTATATAGATAGGTATACTTACTAATCACCTCTCCTCCCTGGTTTATTTTATTTTATAGGAAATTGATTTTTTAAAGCTGTGGTAGTAGATATGTACAAAAAATTATGGGCAAATATAAATAACCAAACGTTCATATTATTAAAAGTATACCTAGAAGTGACCATAACCAACTATGAAATTTTGACTGAAAACTAGAACTGTTCTAACCGAGGGTCTCCAGATATCACTCTTTAGAGTCGAAACAGATGACCGACAAAAATGTGCATAGACACATGAAGACGTCACCGGCCTGCAAATTTAATAACTATATAAACAAACTCTTTATTTACTATTATAATGTTAGCCGGTAGAGTACATACAATTTATACCGTATTTTTAGTTTGGGTAATTTTACGATATTATACATATAATATATTTATACAATATATATTTTAAATAATTGTTTGCATGTTAGATTTCTGAAAGTGTGGCACTAAAAAGCACCATACGAAATATAAATGTTCCTATTATACACATTAATCAAAAATTCATACAATATTTTATGTGAACCATCGGTAAATTATATATCATATCTATAACATAGATAAGACCACAATATGTATACTGTATACTGGGCACAATTTCAAAAATATAATAAATGATAGAAATGTGTGTAAAAAATGAAACGGACTTTAGGCTACTAGTCGTGCGTTTGTCTCCAATATTTTAAATGCGTTTTGGTGTGCTCCAGTAGTTTTACCTGGCGCAGCCAGCCGGCCGTCGTGACCTAATATGTCATTGTCATTACTGAAAAATGAGAATTGAACCGGTATCGTTTGTTTCCTCTCATTTAAGAGGACGTCACACCCGCATTTGCCGTCTCTGTCTATCTAATGGGCAATAATATAGCAAAATTACACTACGCAAAACAATAAATGAAGTGTCTACATTAAAATTACGAGTTAAAACACCTATTACCAGTTTTAAAAAGGGGAATATTTTCTAGAAAATGACATATCCTTTTTGTAAAATATTGTGTATCAAAGAAGTTACAGCGTTTTAAGTTTTCCTTTAAAATTGTTAATTTAAAATTCCAATTTTAACGTAAACGCCACAGATTTTATTGTTTTGCGTAGGTACCTAGTGCAATTTTTCTATATCGCCTATTAGATGATAGCGACCGGTAAAAAAAGCCTGTCGTCTGTGTTTTGGCCGTTATAATGACGACAGATTACGGCCAGGTCGTCTAAATGGGGAAGAGAACGGAATGTACATTGGTTTTTTCAAAGATCACTCGTCACACGAATTCTACCACGATATGATTAACATCAGTAATAATAATAATGGGTAATAATTATGATATTATTATGCTCACTCGTCGTTTTGCTCGTGCCCCACGGCCGTGAGCGTGTTGTTGATCTTCATCACCTCCTCGGTGGCCACGTTCCTGATGCTGAACTTGAACTCCATGATGCCGGGAACTTCTGCGGAGTACGTTTATCGAGTTGTAAATCAACAAAATAATAATAATAATAACACGAGAATATAATATTACCAGATTTGTGATGGGGTACGAACGACGTCGGTCTCCGGGAGATTTTCGTGCAAAACTAAGGAAACGTATTTACGACGTTGTTTACCGTTCGGTTGATTATCGGAAATTGAAACGCAGACGGTTAGGTTAGGCGACAGTCGCGGTACCAGTCCCGGTATCCACACTCTACCGCGTCCTAGTCTACTCCGCGACCTTCGACGGAAACACGCGTACAGGCAGCGTTCGCGCCGGACAACGGGATAGCAGGCGTGCGCAGGCTGTGGCGACGGGCGAAAAGAATTCGGTCTCTCTCCCGCAAACGGATCCACTGGGTATTCCGGAAAATATTCAGGTACCAACCGGACCCTAAAATTATTGTACCACGCCTTTTCACCATAATCGGTCGTGTTACCAAAATATTAAGTGAATGGCATACCTGTAATAGGTATATATGGGTCGTTACGATTTTATGAAAAGTGAACATTTCACTACACGGTTATTTTTCAATATTATAATATTATAGGCAAGTATTGATTTTAAAATAAAATGTTCAATACCAATCTACTTTAGGTACCTATATACATTTTATTTAGGTAGGTAGGTACGTCCTCTGTTCGGTAGGTAGGTAGGTACCCACGGGCTAGAATAATAATAATTTATATAAAACAATAATAATATAAAGTCGAGTACTACGATAATATAAAAACGAATTTTTCCTTGAATATTTGCCCACGCGGTCTCCTTCCAGAGCCCAGAACCGACGACGCAAATAATTTGACTTTATAGAGAGGAGTTGACGTGAAATTCATTAGATACTTTTTCTATCTACATTTCTAATTAGGTATCTGTTTGTTACCTTTCCTCTTGCGGTATTTTCATCATTATTATTGTGTTGTATAATATATATATATATATATATGTATATATATATACCTATAGGTATACCTATTATTACCATTGATATTATAAATTAATAACATTATTTCTCTACAAGTGATTGTGATTGGCTTAAGTGTGTTTAAGCCAATACATTTTTGAAAAACCCTGTCTTACTACGTTTAAAAAAAAAAATTTCAGTTTAAAATTTACTATTTATATACCTACTGTTAACTGTTTGTTATTTACTGTTTAAATCAATTTTTTTCTTTTGATTTATCAAAAATTGTGTTCGAAAAAAAATATATAAATAAATAAACAAAATATATAAAAATATATTTTTGTTTTAGGTTTTTAGCGACAGGAGATTCGTTTAGGACAGTTTCTTTCAGTTACCGTCTCGGTCTCTCAACGGTTTATAAAATTGTAATTGACACTTGTCAAAATACAGTAAAATATTTGATGCCCGAAGTTATGCCTCAATCATCTGAAGAACGGTGGAAACAGATCTCAAATGATTTTTGGAACGTTTGGAATTTTCCAAGTTGTCTAGAAGCGCTGGACGTTAAACACGTCACTATTTCAAGCCCCGCCAAACTCTGGTTCAAATTTTTTTAACTACAAAAAAACCTTTTCGGTTGTATTGCTAGCATTATAAGTGGACGCAAATTACAATTTTATAGCAGTAGATGTAGGCGCTTACGGTAAAAACAGCGATGGTGGCAATATTGGCACATTTAAATTTGGGAAAATCGTTAGAAAATGGTTCATTAAATATTCCGGAATGATGAAATTCTACCAAACATACCAACAATTCTGCACCGTACGTTATACTAGGCGACTAGTTTTCCACTGAAAACACACTTATTGCGACCGTATCCGGGGAAGCAACTTGATGGCTTGTCTAAACAAATTTATAACTATATCGTGTTTGTAGATCACGGAGAGTAGTCGAAAATTGTTTTGGAATTCTAGCACAAAAATTACGTATTTATAACAGAAGGATACAACAGTCTAAACCAGAAAACGTGGAACATAGTATTTTAGCAACTTGGGTCCTTCACAACTTTATAAAAAAAATACAGCACTTGTGTCAATGAAATTTTTCAAAATATAAATGAACCAGTTTCAAACATTACTTCAAAAAATATACCTATGCAAGGTGGTGGAACTGGGCGGCCAGCGTTTGCAACACGAGCATTTTTTAATTCTCCAGCGGGATCTGTATCGTGGCAAAATGAAAAAAATATAACTACGTACAAATGTACCTATATTATATATACCTATTTACCTATTTAATTTTACTTACTGTTTATTTATTACATACCTATAGCATTAAAGTAATATTCATAAAAAATAATAATTTAAAGTTATTTTCTCACAGTTTTGTTTTTTTAACATTTATTAGTTAAAATTTTTATAAATAGGAAAGTTGTCATGCCAGAAATTTGAAATTTAGAAAAATTATTTACAAAAACTTTTACATTGAAACTCTCAAAAGTAAAAACAGAAACAACAGTATACGCCATGTACCTATAACGGCCGTATATATACATGTATGACGTCGTTTTTTTTGTAGGTATACGCAATATATAAAAAAAAATACAAAGAGAGTATACGGCGTATACGGTAATGAAGTACTTATACTAACAAATTCCTATTACCCGTAAGGGCTTTTATTTCATTTCCGATAGAACACCAATAATGTCGTCTTTGTACCTATGCGCTGTCCGTATATTTCGGCTGTGAAAGGTCGTACAATTCTGTACGAGAACGAACCATTTCAATGAGTTTTTCGTCGGTGCACACATGATTAATTAAAAAATGTATATAAATTGGATAAATAATGAATAAATTTGACAAGTTGAAAATCGTGTCTCCAGAGTACCTACTATACGTACGAACGCGATCACGTTGCAGTCAATTATCACTGACGGCCGTTATTTACACTGTTCCGCGAAACCCCAATCACTGTGTCCGTCAAATTGTACAAAACATTGTCTCCGACAAAATTAAAAGCACTCATACTGAACGGACATGCGTAAATAATGGACCTTAATAAAGGTTTTAAGAGGATGCTATACCCGTCTCCGTCCATCTAATTGGCAATATAACAAAATTATACAACGCAAAATTGAAATTATGACATTTTGGTTAGATTTAGAGCTTAAACACCTATTATCAAATTTAACGAGAAGAATAATTTTGAGTGAACCTCGTGAGCTTTTTGTAAATTATTGTCAGATAAAAAAGTTACGGCATTTTTACTTTTTGATATTTTTAAATAGCTATAACTTTTTCGTCAGACGATATTTTACGAAATGCCCATGAGGTTCACTCGAAAATATTCCTCGTTTTAAATTTTGTAATAGGTGTTTAAACTCTAAATTTAACCTAAACGCCAAAATTTCAATTCTGCGCACCTAGTGTGATTTTGCTATATTATCTGTTAGATAGACAGAGACAACAAATGTGGGTGTAACATCCTCTTGACGTCTTAATTCAAAACATAAATCATCATATTGACTTGCATAAATAATATTATTATATACTACACGGAATAACAACAGAACGAGATTAAATTATATGATTAATTTTAAAGGTACACCTAGAAACAATTTCGTTAGGTACTGAATACGGGTGTATATGGTGTCACGCCGTGTCCCACGTGGAGTCCGTCAATGCGATATTGCGTTATTGCGTGCATCGCGCTAGTGTCCATATTGACGTATAAAATTTTATAACAATATTCATATCTCGTCAGTCCATCACCAACGATTTGATAGTACGTAACTCTAAGTAAAATTATAATTTATTATTATGCCGCTCTTGGAATCAGAAATAGTTTCGTTATTAAATTTATCTGATTTTAAAATATAAAAAAAAACGTTTGCCAATACAACAGATCTATAAAGATCGTTTTATTTTCGGCGAATCCCATCATTTGTATGGAGACTTCCGTGGTAATGTTGCTTTATTTTTAACATACACTAGAATGTCTATAGATACATTTGACTACACAGTAGAAAAAATAACTCCTGATTGTAGTTATAGTTCGATAAATTTTCAAAAACCAATTTCAGTAGAAGAAAGGCTCCTTGTAACAATAAGGTAAATTAATTTATACATTAATTTAATATAATATATCTATTTTTAGATATTATAACTGATAATAATCTACTATATAAGTAATCATTAGATTCATATCAATAAACTAATACCTAATAATAATATATTAATAGGTACCTAAATATATTAATCATTCTTATAATATATAATAAACATTGTAATTACTGTATAGTTTATTTATTATATATAAATAATTATAAATTAATAGGTAAGATGAAAAAAAAATTAATCACTCTGATCACTTAAAGAAAAAAAATTAAAATAGATACTTTACCTGCCATTTAGCTGAATATCTAGGTGTAAACTTTTAATGTACCTAATCATAATAACATAATATTTAATAAAAAAAAAAGTTTAATAGTTTAAAAAAATGTTTTGACGAATAAAAAAACTTAAATAGGTACTAAATAACGAGTTTTCTTCTAATGTATCACTACTATTTTGAGAAATTTGAATGGCAGTAGATGGTTGTGAGTTATTGGTATTATTGGTATATTGAACATAATCTGGATTATGTGATGCGTAATAGGATGTCGCTGATGAAGAAGACGAAGGATATGAATATGAAGTACCTGCTTCAGTATTATAATGATATGGCATATTAACCGTTGTTAATAATGGTTGTTTTACTTGACTTGACTGCAATTCGTTAAGAATTATCCCTTGAAATTGACTTCGCACACATAGTTTCTGTATTGCGTTCATTTTTTTAAAATGTGGCAATAAGGATTTAAAAAAAAAAAAAAATCCTCGTCATCTTCGGAATTCTCTAATTGATTTTTTAGTAAAGCTGAGATCTTATTATTTTTGTCGCGTTCTAATTCTAAAAGTTGATCTTCAAATGAGTTTGCATAAGTTTTTTTCTGTTTTTTTTCTAGGATTGCTAACTTTTATTGGAAAATCAACGATTATTTCTGTATCAGAAATGTCTGCAGGTCTAGGATCAAACGTGGATTTTGATGATGGTTCATGATGTTTGTTTATAGTTATATTATATTATAATAAAAATACGACCGAACACTGAACCACCCAATAATAGCATATTATCCACAAGCAGTACTTACTCAGTTTATAAGTATAATATCATATAATATAAAAACTCGAATAAGTCCGACCGTATTCACATATGCAGAGTAGGTACATTTTATTATACCCATATTATTGTGGTTATTGTGGTATTTTTCAACATTTTTATTAAATATAATTTATGTGTGTTGGGTGAAACCTGTTA
>JAIPRL010009592.1:0-17261 GCA_025469235.1 Pemphigus obesinymphae
TGCAAGTTTTCATACATTTCAAATAATAATTTCATATTTATAAATTTCAATAAAATAAAGTTTTTGGAACCGTTATTAAACCATTCTATAATTTGGGCTTCGGTTAAATTTTGGTTCCAGATAAAAGCGTTCTGGTGCCGGTTACGGTTCTACTTATATTTTAGGGTTCTGGTTCTGGAACCGCTTAATTTCGGTTTGGTTCCAGTCTCTGATTTATGTTTTATACTACGAGAGATACGAGAGATCTCTTCCTCTTAAAAATATATGGATACACTTGTAGTTTGCTTTTATTCAACTGTTAGATTATCATAAAACGTAATATACCTAATTATATAATCAGTGGTGTATACAGGGGTATACCGTATATTAATCGATGATTCGATATATCGATTAATCGATGATTCGATATATCGATTAATTGATGATTCGATATATCGATTAATCGATGATTCGATATATCGATTAATCTATGATTCAATATATCGATTAATTGATGTATCGATAATCGATTAATCGATGTATCGTGAAGATTAATCGATGCTCGATTAATCGATTAATCGATTATATCGTTTTCAAAAAACGATTAATCGGAATAATCGCGCAGCCCTAGTATAGACTCTATACTATAGCGTATAAACTATTTATGACGATAAAGATGAATATAGTTTTGACGGTTGTTGAAATGCGGGATAAAACTTCCCGGATGTTAGTGCAAGTTTTGACACGAATAATATCATATTAATAATAATTTTAAGAATATTATTATTGCCCACTCGTTTACCAACCACGTTGGAGATTCCATTATTATAACCTATTCTAGTTTTTGTCGCATAGCCCGCTCGTAAAATCGCATTCACACTGCGTTAATTTTAAAATTTATTTAAATTTAAAAAATATTGGTTCATTTAGAATATTACACAAGTTCCTGTAAAGCGCGAGGCCTTGGGCATGTGCCCAGTTTGCCCACCTCTTCCGCCGGCACTGCATATATTCTGATTATTGCAGGTTTCACTTTTGTTTTATAAAATTTATTTTTTTAATCTAATTAGGATTTTTCTTGTCACACAAAATACCTGAATTTTTCTCTACTTTATCCACCTATACTTAATCCTATATTTCATATCTTTATCAAAACCAACATTCTTCTATAGAAAAAGATCCTATATACTTAATCTTTCATCCTCCCCCACTTCATCCTTACTGAATTTCATTACTTGCCTTTCCCTATTTTCTTCGTGTTCCCTATCTCTAAAATCATAATCTATAATATAATATATTCTATTTTACCCTTACTGATCCTTTGTCTTTTCTATTCCCTTCTCTCTTTTAGTCTAACGTTCACTTCCTTAAGACTATCGCCGTGTATCGATCTTGTATATAAAGTTATTATGTAAGAAATAATGGACAATAAAACAATAGAGATATAAGGTATATGAGGGATAAACGTATATTTAGAGACCTAATAGCAAAAGGTATGAATGGAATATGAATGCAAATACTTTTTTTCGCTCTCCTCCAACCACAGCACTTATCAAGAACCGCTACTACAAAAAAAAAAAACCAATGAGCTTTCCATAAGGGTACATAATATATATCATAAGAATCTCAAGTGACAGTACTATTTTGTGTGCAATTACGCATTAGACACACTATCCATTTGCACCGGTCCGGTGTACTCCCGTAAAATTATACCTCCGGCAGTTCGATTCTGCTACTATAATCATACCCCCGGTAATAAATGCCTAGGATATTCATCCTCCCAAAATAACAAATAGTAGTAGTACAAATATACAAAACAATACCGGGGGGTACGATTATACTAGATTTTCTATGTCTTATTTTTAAAACGGGAGGTATAAATATACTAGTATATCTGTAGTTCATACAATCATACCTGGGGGGTTATTTAGTATAAATATACTATATTGAACCCCACTTAACTTTTATGGATTTTCTATCATTCTGGGGCTATTTATGATATCAACACAATTCCAACGGGTTATGATTTTAATTATGTTTAGGTAAGAGTTACTCCTATTATATTAATCAAGGGGAAGGTCAAATTTTTAAAATTGTAAAAATGTACTTAATTATAGTCGTAGAGATCTCGGGAGATTACTGTTGTATAAAAATTACACCAATATTATATATAATGAAAATTCCCCCTTCAGATTTTTGGATTTTTTATAACTCTTTTGCTATTAATAATATCAACATCGTTTCAAAGAGTTATGATTTTAATTAAGTTTAGGTAAGAGGTACACGGTACACCTATTATATTTGTCAGGGAGAAGGTCAAATTTTTAAAATTGCAGAAATATACTTAATTATAGTCGTAGAGAACTCGGGAGACTACTGTCGTATAAAGATTACATAAAGTATAAAATAAACTGAAAAATCCCCCCGCCCCTTTTTTTGGATTTTTGGATTCGTTATAACTCATTCACAATTAATCATATCGATACCATTTTAAAGGGTATGATTTTAATTAAGTTTATGTAAAAGGTGCACCTATTACTCTGCAAGTGTGTTACATATTTCGTTTCTAAACGTATACATCTCCCTAGTAACCAAATCAACAATTTTGCTCGCAAATATGTATTTAAAATATTATAAAATTAATATTATCTATTTTTCTGGTTATCAAATTTACAATCAATTTATACTATGAACTAGTAGCTACGAATAGACGAACGGACGGTTGGACATAACGGGGATATAGCGTGTCTAAACTTATGTTTAGAAACCTAATAATTATAATGATAACGAACCACTTTTTATATACTTTTGAAATGTTTAATTGAAACATTATTTTATAGGACTTTATACTTTCCTATATAGAATCCCTTAAGAAAATTATTCTGAATATGGTAAATATTATTGCTATAATAAAACAATATTTAACAACAAATATAACATCTTTTATTAAATATAAAACAAAATTAAAAAATAAAATTAACTGCTAGTAATTATTGTTAATAGTGCCCTTATAATATTAACAATATTAATGCATTTATTACAATTTTATTATGATTAATTTACAACACACTTTTGACAACTTGAAAATGATTTTGATTTATGTGTTCAATAATCATTTGTCCATTAAGTAACACAATTTTTAAAACTTCCTGATTTTCCAAACAAATAACAATCAAATTTGTTGTTGGTCTGTATATAAACATAAATATTTACGTTTAAAAACATTGCTGTTGTAATCATTTCTATTTCTGTGGCCCAAATTCCATAATTTTCAATTCCTGTCAAGGACATATGCTCTTTGGCATCTCCTATAATCTTTTGTACTTTTTTGTTTTCTCTATAGACCTAAATTATATAAACAAAGAATAAAATTACATAAACAATGATAATAATATGTTAAATAAAATATTTAATAAATAATATAATTTTCAATTACATTAATCAATGAAGAGCGTATTGTTGTATGAAATTCTTCCGTACCCGAAATCCACAATGAAATTGCCCTGAACCAACAATTACCATCTCCAATAATAGTGATTCGATCCTTTGGTTTACTCAATAACTTATATTTTTACTTTTTTTTCAAATTGGAGTTTGTGGCATAGGAAAATTAAATCTTTACGTTGGGATTTCATCCAAAACAAAGAAACGGGATTGAAATATTTTGTATTCGCAACTATCGAATTTGATGAATTTTGAGAATTAACCATTTTAAAATTATTATCTCCATATTGATTTACAATTTTTGATTGTATTGTGTCATCTTTATAATATATTTTTAAATTAGAAACTAGTTGTTTTGTTTTCAAAATTGTATTTCCTCGACTTAGTATAAAAGTTTTTTTTTTTGAGTACATTGTGAATTATAAACAGGCCACTCCATGGCATAAATATCCAACCTCTCTTTCTATCTTCTCGGCGAAAATTTCCGAAGATTTTCAGTAACACCGTATCACCTCTTTTAAAAGCATTGTCTGATAGAGGGTGACGTTTTAACGTTTTGATGCTTTTTGTCTAACTTATGCATCAGCAATATTTTCAGCTATTTTGTCTTCCATTATTTCTATTAATGACATAATATAAGCCAAAATTAATTATATGACAATAATTTTAAATAAAAACAAATAATAAATAAAATATTTATTTTGAGAAATATCAAACATTTGTAATATCAATTATGGATATTATGTTGTATTGAATCTAAAAATTATAATTAGAGCATTAATATCTATGCATTAAAAAGTATTCATTCATGGTCCAATACAGTACAAATACAATAAAAATCATATACCCCAAAAATAAAATGATTGTTTTAATATAAAAATTAAAAAAAAAATATATGAATTGTAGATACTGAGTGAAGCGAAAGAGCTGTTATTTTTACAATGATAATTATTTTATTTATAATAATAAATTATTATAATAAAAATAAATTAGGATTTCACCACCTACTGATCAGATTTTTTTTTCACCAACAATTATAACAATTAAAAAATGGATACTTATAAAACTAAAGTTGGTACATTTCTATTTTTTCTTCTTAAATATTTACTTAGATAAATGTTTTTTTATCAAAAATGTGCAAATGCATACCTACCGATTCTATCCCAAGGAATTATGCATATAAAATACTGAATTCTTATATTATTTGTTCAAAATTAATGCATAATATTTGATTTCACTGTAAATTATATAGTACATAGGGTATGTATTATTAAATTAAATAACTATAAATAATTTTTAGTTATAAATACCTCTTATCAAAACCATATTTTAAAGTGTCTTTTCAAATTTCCTTTCGTCAAAGTCAAAATTAAAATTACATTCATTAAAATTAATTTCACTATGTAAACAATACTTGATGTCAACTGGAAGAACTGGCTCCCTCTGATATAATACAAATTTTCTTTACATTTTATAGTTTATTATTCTTTATTTTAGTAATAAACAGAGATTTAGTGGAGGGTATACGGGGGTATACGGCGAATAGCCACTTTTATATTTTTTCATTAGTGCGTATAGCCAAACTTTTTTATTTGATACGCGGATATACGATCGTATACCTACCTACGTATATACTTAGGTAGAAATTAATAATAGAATTAATAATTAGAAATTTCTAAAACTTCGGCCAATTTTTATTTACAGTTTATTGACAAGTTCGCAGTACCTAATCATTTAAAAATATTTAGTTTTATTTATTATTTTTTTCTTTGTTACCTGATAACTGATAAGTGATATGCTTATGGAAATTAAGAATTTATAACTGGATAGTTGTAGCAATGGTATTATGTTCTTTGGTAAACTCAGTTTTTTAGTTTAGACTTAGTTCTTAGATACCGGGTATCCCCATGAATATTGTATGATTATTATAAATTATTGTTCGCTCTATTCATTTTGGGAATGGTACCGAGTGACGATGAATTTTACATATTTAGCATATTGTTGTACCTACATATTTTACAAACATAATAATAATATATATTTGATTACACACTAAAATATGATGAATTGCATGTATCCGGGAGGATCAATTCAAAATAAATTGACTTTTAATATAATCATTATGTAGGTACCTATCCATTTTTGAAAATTTTAAATGCTTGTAGACCGTGTTTAGTATATCTACACCGTACACATAATGAATTCTTAATTTATACAAATTAATTAATTGTTAACATTATTAACATATAATTATATTTTTATACAATTCTCCCCACATCATAATGACTAATTGCGAGTATTTAAGTACCTAATATAAAACATGTATGTATCATGATAAATATTATTTTTGATATAAAATATTTAAAAAAATATATTACCTTTCTTAAGAGGACGCTACTCACACATTTGTTGTCTCGGGACTCTGACTTGCATACGCATAACATAGCAAATCTACATACTGAATTCTTACTACAGTTTATTTATAATTAATATTAGTCAATTTACCTTTTATCAAATTTGTAGGGGAGAACTATAACCTATGCTTTAGCATTGAGTTTTTTTTTTTATTTCATTTTAAAAACTAGTTATATTCATTCAAAAAGAAATGCGTTATTTAACTAGGTACTTATTGTTTAAAACTTGTTTAAAAATACGAATATTAAAAAAATCTCTACGTTAGAGCACAGTTTATGTTTTCCTCTAAGACTTTGATAATAGGTAAATTTACATTTATATTATTTATAAATAAACTGTAGTAAGAATACGGTGCGTAGATTTGCTATGTCAGGGAAAACACACGTGTTGGCAGCGACCTCATTATACTTAACCAAATTTTTAAATTGACCAATTTATTTATAAATTATATTAAAATCAATATTACAGATAATGTAATATAAAATTATGTATTCATGGGAATACTGGGTATTTCTTTTAAAGTAAGCTAATTATTTTCTGAAGCAATATTACTTGTATGTATCTAGATATTAACTATGAGTACGTTTTTTAATTTAATAATTCCATATTTTTGTGATAAAAAAATCTATATTCCTATTCTTCTTATCCCTTATCTATTATCAAATCTTGTTTGACATTTTGGCCAGGGCTTAAAAACATTCTTGTTTTAAAATGTTATTTAAATTTTCCGTTATAATGTTTTATATTATAATACGTTATTGATTTTGAATGTTATAACGTTATAAATATAACATTTTCAAGTCCTGTTCCTGTCACAATTAGCCTAAACGTTCGGGAAGGGGGGAGTGCTTCAACTTCACCATAATATTAACTTTTATTAATATGTTTTAATTCTAAAAAAATAGGGGGCTTGAAATAATTTTAAAAACCACACCTCTCCCCCCCCCTCCAAAAAAAAAAAATAAAAATATGAACCACTGGATAGGGTAAAATCTCTCAAGCTTCAACGTATACCCACTAAAAAATTTACGACTACATCACTGGTACTAAATGATAAAAGTACCTTAGAACCACGTCCTAGTAATAATATAGTTAATCGAATTTGATTACCAAAAAATTCCATCGAAATTTGTAAAATGATTTAAATGGTAAAGTTAAATGCTATGTAAATGCATACTAATAGCGTGTTAGATTTAGGTAATAAAAAATACGAAATGCGAGGATATAACCTGGGGAGGGGATTACAAAATGTCTATAAAAAGTGTTTACAATTTATGCATTTAAGACTTAATGTAAATGTAAAATAGTTTATACTTATAATAATTTCAAAATACAAAATACCTAATATTTTAATTGTATATAACATAATTATTATTATTAGTACTTACTTTTGTTTCGATATATATTTAAGAACATATAAAACTTATAAAAACGTATACAATTTTACACAACTTCACTAAACGGAAAATGGAAAGAAAATAAAGATTATTATCTATATAATATAAATATTAAATTGAACACATTTTTCATATACAATAGGTATATAAATATTTACACAGTATGCCTTAATATTCTGTCTTATACATTTATACCAAAATAGTTTACATACAACAATGTTGTCGGATATACGGACACTGACCCATACAATTTTACAATATAATCCACAGGTAAGAAAATTCGGCTTCTTTGCTTGAATTTTTGAATTATTGTATCTTTACGAGTTTCTATTTTCATTATAATAAAATAATACACAAGATGTAATTTTGATTATAATTTATACGTAATTACTAATAACATAATATAGCTAATATATAAAGTATAATATATTTTCTAAAAAATATTATTATTTAACATCCTCTCAAACATTTTAACGAAATGTTGTAACTTATTCTCTAATAATCAAAAATTCGAAATTTTAACAAAAAATTAAAATATTTACTATTTCATAATGTCGGCTTTTTAAATTACTTTTTTAAAATTTTAATATTTAAAAGTGTTACATACATAAACAATATTATTCATATTTTAAATAAAAGTAGTTTAAAGAAAAACATAATAATTTTTCAATATATTGATTAAAAATTGTGTGTGACGCCTTTACAAATTCAAAACACCACCATTTAATTTTTTTTTATTCAACAAATAATTTATAATTAATCAATAATATTTTGATTAACTTCACATATTGAAATATAATAATAATACAAAAATATAATGGTTAATAATTAAATAACAATACATACCATGATATAATAGATAAATCAAGATTTTTTAACTTTTTCAAGCGAATATTCGTGAAACGAAAATCACACTGTTGTATGCTGTGTAGCCCTGATAAGGGCTGATTTTGTTAATACATTTGGTCATTTATGACGTTCAGCCATTATTTAAACAAATTAATGAAACAATGCGATTTATAAAAATATGTTTAAGTACAAGACATAAATGCATACTGATTGAAACAATGAATGAATCTGCACACTTGCAGAGTATATAATAGGCGTACCTTTTACCTAAACTTAATTAAAATCATACCCTTTAGAATGGTATCGATATCATTAATTGCAAATGAGTTATAACGAATCCAAAAATCTGAAGGGGGGAGTTTCCAGTATATTATATACTGTTAGGTCTTCTTTATGACAGTGGTCTCTCGAGTTCCCTACAACTATAATTAAGTAAATTTTTGCAATTTTAAAAATTTGACCCTCCAATTGACTAATATAATCGGATTACCTCTTACTTAAATTTAATTCAAATCATAACCCGTTGGAATTGTGTTGATATCATAAATATCCCCTAAATGATAGCAAATCCAAAAATGCGAAACGTGGTTCAATATAGTATATTTATACCCCCAGTATGATTGTATGAACTACAGATATACTAGTATATTTATACCTCCCGCTTTAAAGAGAAGACATAGAAAATCTAGTATAATCGTACGCCCCGGTACTGTTTTGTATATTTGTACTACCTGGGGGAAACATAATCCTAGTATAATCGTACCCACCCACACGTTATTTTGGGAGGTATAAATATCCTAGTCATTTATTACCGGGGGTATGATTATACTAGCTGAATTGTACTGCCCCGGTATGATTATCCGGGCAGTATGATTTGCCTATTACAAATCATACCGTACCCGGTGGAAACGGTCCGGTTCTTAACTGTTTTTATCAGTTCGGTTTATCGGATAGTGTGGCCCGACACTTACGGAAAAAACGATTACGGCTTGTAAAATTAACTTGAATTTGAACTATTTTTTGTTTAATATAAAGAGAGTTTATAACTACAGGTTTTATTTTACTTAGATTTATAAAATAGATTTTCGATCATTATAATTATTGTTTAAAAAATTATAATATTATTAGTCTTTTTCATCATTTTCTATACATTAAAATAAATTAAAAATCATAATATAAGTTAATATCGGATCTATAATATTTTCTCCTCTTTCAAATAAAAAAAAATCAAATCATTCAAATATGTAAATTGTAGAATGTACTACCACTTTTCCCGTGAGGTATTTTTAGTGGTGAGAATTATAATATTTATAAATTGCCTGTATTACTCGTATTTTCCTTAATAGGCACCAAGTTCTTTAATAGTATTTGAAAAATATCATTAAAACTAACGTTTTTTTTAATTTGTATTTATTTTAAGACATTTTTACAAGGATTTTCATTTCAGAAATACACCTTTAAGGTTAAGTAAAACTATACGATAGACCGATAGACACTAAGTTCCAAATATTATGTTTTATATCTCAATAACAGTGTTATATTTTTGTTATCTTCGTTTCAATATTTAGTCATTAACATAACTAGGAAAATCAATTGGCCAGAATTGTAAGAAAATTCTATAGATAATAATTCATGTATTAAATATTTACCAAGTAAATTGAAATTGAATCGAGAGAGTTTACCAGTCGACAAATCCGAAAGAGTTTAACGCCAGTTACCATAATACCATGTGATATAGAACAATATTTACAATAGTATACACAATATATTTTAATGATATTTTATATCATCATAATAATAATAATAATAATAACAATAATATTGCAGTATAATTTTTAATAAAATATGAATAAGTATATTATCTTATAATTATTTTCAGGTGATCCGTGCAGGATGGATGATGGAACAAATGGGATATGTATGACCGAGGCATTTTGTGACATAAAAACTAAACGGATTTATTATGCTGCTAGACCCTGTAGTGTTTACCAGTACAACATTAATTGTTGTCCTAGAAATTATTCTTCTCGTCCGATTCCGACAATAGAGTAAAAATGTCGTGAAATCCCTAATCAGTAGAGGATTCCATCTCCAGCTGCAGGATTGATATCATATACCATAATATTAAAAAACTATTATATTTTATAATATTATATTAATAATTTTCAAGAAGATAAATAAAGTGCCTTTTTTTATATAATTGCTTAATGAAATAAATTGATTATGAATAAAAAACACTCGTGTTTTGATGCGATTATTTTAACACACTAGACAATATACCTATATATATATATATTAATTAACCTATATTAATTGTTATATATTATATAACAATGTTTCAATTATAATTTTAAAATATGAATGCTAATTATAGTCATATAGTTAAATAAAGTTAAATATTATCAAATATTTAATTATAATTTAATATAAAAAGTTATAGAAATGTTACTTTATTGCATTCATTGACTATAGAATAGCGAGTATTATATTAGGTTTCTGTTATAGTATACAGCGTTTCTCAAATTGTGGGTTGTGACCCACTGGTGGGTCACGAGAAGTTTCATTAGTTATTGTTGTGTATTTGGCCTGTATATATATATATGTTATTTAGTATATAATATCTATATACTGTATAGTGTATATATATGCACATATGTGCATATACGCACGCCTGTATATGCTTATGTCGCACTTTTATAATTTATATCGATTATAAAAACCAAAATTTTCTTTGTGGTAGCCAGTCTCGTCCGCAAGGAGGTACTCGCAAGAGACCTCCGAAAAGGCGAGATATAATATTGATGTTTTATATTAATATACGTTTACTATTGTATTAAAGTGTTTTGTATTAAGATTTGTTTTATTAATTTGTATTGCCGTATACGTCGAAACCTATATTGACGTATACGACAAACAACGTATACAATATTATAATGGGATTTTATATTAGGGAAAGAGGAAAAATACTAACAAGACTTAGAGAATTCCACGATCAAGTTGCATTGTTTTTAGACTTTTTTGGCAAAATTGTTGTACAACGAAGACTTTATTCTGAAGCTCACATATTTAGCCTACATAGTTTCGAAACTCAACGAACTAAATTTATATTTACAAGGAATACAAGGAGTCAATATATTTGTGTTTCATGATAAAATTAGGAGTTTTATGAAAAAACTTATTTTATGGCATGAAATATGGGTCGTAATAGATTCTCAAAGCAAAATTTTGGTCGCGGTCCTAAAATTATTGAAAATCACTTAATTATTCGATTAAATTTTAGGTACAAACCCATATATTTATGTACACGAAGCTGCCACCAAAACTATAACACACTTCAATGACATGTAACTAACAAGCACCAATGAGACATTGTTTGGATTATAGCTAAAATTGTCTCAAATCAGTAATTGTGACTTGTTAGACATTGTTAAAATTTGTTAGACTATACTAATTGCGATATTCATGTCTGATGTTATATATAGTGCCAACCCACGAAACCCCACTCATTGGTCGGATTATTGCCAAAATCCAACTAATGTATGAAGTTACGTAAGGTTATCATCACATAGCACTATATGTGAATATTTTAATAAATACGGTTTAACAAATTCTAACAACTTTCTAAAAAGTCTCCATGATGTTTGTTAGAGACATTTTGTTGAAGTATGACGTCCATGAAGTCTCTATCACTTCATCCTAAAAAGTTTCAACCTTCACAAATAATTTACAAGTAATTTGATAGAATTTGTTGGAGAAATTTGAGAATTTTCATACCGCGGTTTGCCACCAAAATGGTTTCTAACTAGGGGAGTTAACTTTACGCCTCTCTGCCACTTCGTTCTAGGAAATTCAAACATTTACAATTATTTTGCAATTCATTTTTTTAAATTTTTCTAGCCAAAGTTTTGTGACATTATATGGTTTTTAATCTTTTGAATTTTATATTAATATGGTTTTACTAATTTTAACTATAATAATGGAAATGTTAATTCTTTTACACATAAAGAAATCCAAATATTTCAATGCGATTCAAATAATTTTTATACTTGTGGGATCGCTAGATCGGTAAATAATTTAATTATTCATTGGAAATTAAAATGTTTAATAACCATATTTTATAAAACCATATTTCAGATTAAGATAATGTCAACGCAGTCATTTTTAAGGGTTATATATAGGCAATTTTTAGAAAATTAAGATAAAAATAAAAATCTAACGATTGAAAAATTGTTTATGTATTTTAAAAATGAATAATAATTAGTCCCATTAATATATAATTTTTTATAAATTTATACGTTTATATTCAAAATATTACTTTTGCAATTATCATTTTATTTATCATCAATTCAAGCATGAAAATCTATAATAGATAAATCGCGAGATGGCATCAATATTAACAATCAACAACATTATAATAAAATAAAAATTTTATATTACAATATGTCTTTATTAATTAATTTAAATTTAAATTTGTATATAAACAATAAGATGAGGTTTTATTCTTTTTTTCTTCAGCGTTTGTAAGCTTGAATTTTTTATTACCTCGTCGTATATATGACACATAACGTCCACAACTAATGCACAAACGGTGTAAAATAATACCACAGTTGCGTATACTATGGCAAAGATCAGCCGTATAGGTATCAACATAATCTAACCTACAATAGTTTATTCAATAAATATTTTAAGTATATAGAAAAATATTGTCAGTCAAAATGTTTGTGGAGTATTTTATATTTATACTACCTTAATTACCCAACGTTGCCCGGAAAAACATTTTCAACTCCTTTTGGATGTAACTAGCTATGTCTTTTTAAGTATAATTCACCGAAAAAACGTTCAAGATATTTAAATTTCAGTAAGAAGCGTTATCTAACATATTTTATTAAACCTTGAAATTTAAAAATTTAAGTTCTAAAGAATATATTAATATTCATTTTTTAGTTATTCATATCATATAATATATTATATCATCGTTTAAAAATGTATTTTCCAATCTTGTCTAACTAATATACATTTTGAACAACGCTTATTTTTTAATATAATTAAATAAATAAATTATATATATACATTATACTTACCTTTAAATCACAAAATTTTACCTATATTTTATCCAAACGGGATCTTAAATTTATTTTTCAAGAACCGACCACAGGCGAAAATTTTTACTTAATTGAGACTTCAGCAAATAATATGTTGGCACATCATATTAAAATATCATATTACAGCACAATTTAAAAATTTAATATTGTTTAATAAAGTAATAAAGATATTTATAATGCTAACTCGTAAACATGGACGTATCCAGTATAATTTTTTTTCTGTGAGGGGATGGATTAATTGGAGGTGTTGTATGACTATAAATCCATAACCAAAATACGTATAATATTGTATTATAGTTTTGGTATCCGGTCGCTTCATCCGGTCACTTTATCGTGCCCCAGTTCATCATGCGTCACTTTATCACGTGATACATCATTGTATATATAAAAAGCCGGTCAGTAGGGGGTGGAAGCACTTCGCTCGTCGGGTGTCAGTATGGGTGGATGCACTTCGCTACTGGGCAGGATACTCTTGGTGGATGTGTTGCATTTGAAAGCAATGATAAATCATTGCATTCAATAAAACCATTCTGAGCGTAGTTTCGGTGTAGTATACATAACTCTTAATATTAATTATATACCTACTTAGTACCTACCTATGTTTAACATTACATTGAAAATCAAATGAAGAAATAAATATGATTTAGTGTGACCTTATGCACATTTTAAAATGTAATATGATATATTTATAATAGTTCAGTTTCATGTAGGTACAGTTATTACTACATAATATTATACAGTATATTTTATTGAATGTTCAGTTTATGACATATAATATTGAAAACGAACAAAATATTATGTAAATTTAGTTAAATTAATGCACGACAAACGTTATACTCAATTTTTCCCGGTCTTAAAATCTCATTTTACCAACTATTTGGACTTAAATGCCTCAAAATTGATAATTTTGTCGAAAAAATTAAAATGACTATAAAAAAAAAGTGTAACTACGGATTTTCAAGATTTTTTGAATTTAGTTGGAGTAACGTATTTTTAATGCTGTATAAAATTTTCAGAACTTAAAACCGAAAATTACCCCTTTTAGGACTTAGAAACCTCGAAAACTAAAATATCTATAAATAGCCCAAAATTGCAAAAAAATTTAAAAAACACTTAATCAACGTAAATATATTACTAAATTAAATATTCGATGTAAATTTCAAGATTTTCAAGTGATTATTTTCGAAATTACGAAGAAATGAAAATTCCCGATTTGACAAAACCGTATATACCTCATTTTTTCATAGTTTTTCCTTACGCATTAAAAAACTATTGAGAAAATTTAAAAATTACCTTTTTAAGGTACCAACTAGATGCAATTTGCTACCGGAAACCGACCCAGCTTGTAAAGATCGGAGCAATCCTTCTGGTAGAAAAAGTGTTTACAGAAAAATAAAAAATAAAATAAAATAAAATAAACATCATTGTAAAACCAATAGCTCCCTCGCTACGCTCAGAATCTAAAATAACAGTATTTCAAAAAAAAAAAAAAATAGATACCTAATTGATTAAAGGTACCTGTATATCTCAAATGACTCATACAAAAAAAAATTTAACTTATCTTAAGTTAATAAGTTATTTTTTTTTTTATCTTAACTTAATCGTTAAAAAAAAAAATAACTAATAACTTTAAACTTTTGCTATTTTTTTTTTCTAATTAATCAACTTAACCGAGTTAAAAAAATCATTAACCTGCCCAACATTGCTAAAGATACACCCACATATTAACAATATTTACATTTTTATTTTTTTCATGTTTATTTAGAACCTAATACTAAATATTTATACAAATTATTAAGTAATGACATATATATATATATATATTACATTATTACTTAATATGATTGTTATTTACAAAGTAAAAACATGTTTTATTTTGTAATTATAATAATAATGTACTCGTATAATATACACATAAACGAAAAAAATACGCTTATACCTAATTATCTGTCACACGATAAATCAAACATAATCTATATAGTCTATATAAATATTTATTTATAAATAATCGATATCGTATAATTGTAACGTAGGTAACGTGTATTTTACAATCAGATGTGTTACATCGTAATTAAATTGTGTCGAATACCATTGAAATCGTAAAAAAAAAAAAAAAATGATTGTTGTTTTTGATAAGGTTTAGTCTGTCCAACGCGAACGTCAGTATAGAGTACCTACTCGAGTAGATAATAATTAGTAAATATACCTTACCTATCTCCCAATGATGTCCAACAATAATTATTACTGTTATCGAATATCGATTATTGTGTTGAAGTGACTATATAAGAGGATCGTGACCCCAAAATTCGGGCAAACCTTATTATATTTAACTTAAGTAAAACCTTGATACGTCAGATATTTTTTTTAAATAGTACACTATATCAATTACCTTCGATCAACGTGTACAAGTTTCATAAGCACTACTACTCCATATGGTTATGGTCTATACGTCGACTGCAAGCCATATTAAATATGTATATTATTTAAACGATAGGTACATAAATTTTTAATATCAGATGAATTGCCGCGTAAGTGTGATGATATTATTATTTTATTATTATGGATGTCAAATTTTGTTAAAATATATCCTCTGTATATTATATACAATGGTTTTTTTTTTTCGTAATTAAATAATATGTATTCGTAATTTATACACTTACAGGCGTATGTTATGGATTACCTACGTAGCTCATTGGGAGTGGGGATAAAATACGTGTATATCGATAAAAAAAAAATCGTTTAAATATATAATTTATTTTCAAGAACAAAAAAGTTATAAAATTAAATACATAAAACATACATTCCCATTCCCATACAAGGTACACGGCCGGGGCTTTATGTCTATTCCGCCTGTCCTTATTTAGTTTATAAAATTTATATCTTTCGTGCTGTAGCTGCAAATACTGCGCTGTAACGTTTTCACTGCAAAAGCGGTTCTCGGCTTGCTTATACCTCCCTCCCAACAAATAAAAGATAAATTCAAATACTGAAATTGGCATTTAAATAATAGTGTGTCAATATGAACATTGAAAGTGGGTAGGACGATTACTGTAGGTGGCACGTGAGAATAAATAAACGCGTACTTTATTATTTTATAGAATTTTTAAATAAAAAAATATCATTGTAAAACCAATATTATAGTTTTAGAATCAAAAATATGTACCTACAAAAAAAACTTACCATTTTATCATCCGTTATTATTTATTTTTTAAACGTTATTTCGTCGTAATTTTCAATTTTAACACAGATAATAAGTTAGACATTACATATATTATATTACTTGTATTTTATGATGTATTAAAATTTCAAAATATTAAAAATATTATAATGCAATCCGCCGGTGCCGTAGCAAAAGATTTATGGGACACTCGGAAAAATTAATGAATCTTTGTGTGTGTGCGCTATAACCACAAATGGATGGAAAAAGTTCAAAAGCAAAAAAAAAAAAAAAGGTCTTAAACGGGAACGCAAATTTTTTTAAAGAAAACCCGGTACTATGTACGAAAAATATCGCTCTTCAAACAAGCCTCCAGTGCCTCTCTAATATGAGTGTTTATTGACAAAACCTCCAAATTTCTATCCATATAATTTATATTATTACTATAATAAATACTTATATAGGTATATAATATTATATGCATTATGTAGCGTTACTACAATTGGACGAATTTGCACAGAGGGCAAAAATAATGCGAATTTCGAAAATGCACCTGAACCTCCACTATATTTTTCGTCTCCGAGAAAATCGTATAATAGGGCTAAAATGGTGACCGATATTGAAGATTTTGAAAAAGATCTGGTTAGAAGAACCTCCACAGTTTTTATGACAAAGGTGAGTTTCCTACATCAGCAAAGATTTTAGCTGCAATGCAGGAAAAATCAAATTATCAAGGGTCTAAATCGTCAATAAAAATAATTTTAAAAAATCTGCAATTTAAATATAAAAGATGTAATGATGGTCGTAAATTTCTAATGGAGAGAAATGATATTATTAATATACCTACGTTTCTATTACATATACCTACACATGTTAATTAAATAAATCAATTTGAATTAAAATAAATCAGTTTTATAT
>JAIPRL010009593.1:0-17259 GCA_025469235.1 Pemphigus obesinymphae
AACCCGTCAACTGAAAAAAATTTTAACCAGTTTTAAACCCGAAAACCGTAACCCGGAAAAAATTTAACACATTTTAAACCCGAAACCCGTAACCCAAAAAAAATATTAACTGTTTTTCAACACCGAAGCCGGAACCCGGAAAAATTAAAACCGTTTTTTAACCACGTATCAGAAACCCGGAAAAATTTTAACCGGTTTAAATCCGTAACCCGAAACCCGAAAAATTTTAACCCGTTTTGACTCCCTGAAATATAGTATTATAGTAGGTACGGGAAGACGTATAGGTAGTAGGTACCCGCATCGCGGTGTAAACATCGCTATCGGCCGCTCGGGATTTAATTTGCTTTCTCAATATTATACTGATACCTATCTGTGGAAATCAATAAGTAAAATAACTAGAAATATAGACAATAAATAGGTTCCTATTATAAGTTTTAACCATACTATTGGCATCTATATAGATCAATTTTAATATTATTATTTATTTTACAAGTACGTCCACCGTACGCTGTGGTATTAGTTATTACTATTATTACTATTCGGCATACGCTATAATTATTTAGGTACTTATAGCACGAATCATGTCGGCATAAATAGCCGGACACCGGCCCGCTGTCAACAAGGGGGAGAGGGCAAATGCCCACCCTGCCACCCCCCAAATGACGCCACTGACTATAACCTTTTTGGCGAAAGTTAAAATCGCCTATGCCTTTTTTGATTCTCAATTTCGTGTGAATTATATTTTTGAACAATTATACCTTAATACAGTGGTGGCTCGTGGGTAAAATAATCGATGGTACAAACTTCTTCTTCTTTTCCTTCGCCTTATCTCCCAACTATTTAGAAACGGCCACCCTAGTCCTACGTTTCCCTTTAACTCTATCTTCCGTATCTTTTTCGCTTAGCCCCACCTTCATCATATCACTCACTATCCCATCCCTTACTTCTTTTTCGGTCTTTCTCTCCCCTTCTTTCCATTAACATACATTTCATTTACTAATCTTAATGCCTCAGACTCATCCCTCTTTAATGCATGCCCGAGCCATCTTCATTTATTCTCTCTCATTTTGTCGACTATCGAAGCTAATCATAGAATTACTACCTCTTATATACTCATTTCTTATTTTGTCCTCTTTAGTCACTCCATTTGCCCAGCTTAACATTCTAATCTCTACGATACTCATTCTCTGTTCTATCTTCCTATTTACTGCACAAAATTTTGTTCCATACATCATTTCGGGCATTGTCTTATAAGATTTACCTTTTGACCTTAAAAGGATTCTTTTGTCACATAAAACACCTGACACTTCTATTCCATTTTATATATCCATACTTAATCCCGTGTTTCATATCGAAACTTCCATCTCTCTGTAAAACAAACCCTAAATACTTGAACCTCTCAACCTCTCCCATTACATCCCCGCTAACTTTATTTCTAGTCTTTCCCTATTCCATCTGCGTTCCCTTTCACCAAAATCATACTCTATATATTCTGTTTTACCCCTACTAGTTCTTAGTCTATTACTTTCAAGAGCTTAAAAAAAATACATTTTAAAGATGGCGGATTTTTTTTATTAACATTCAACATTTTACGTTCTTTTTCCATTTTTACTGTTCAAATTGGCATCGTCCAGATTTTTAAATTCCAAGTTTTTACGCACTCCCATAATAATATTAGTATTATATTACACATAAGTATACAGAGCCCATAGGTATACCTACATTAATTATTATTATTTTTACCTATGAGAGTTCCAATTGTTTTTCAGTACGTGTTTTTTTATAAATTCCTTCATTGAACTTTTACGTTTTTAGATGACAAATTATTATTATTGTATTCATCGCAGCTTACAGGTTTCGCATTTTTTCCCATCGTTATATTATATTGTATTGAAACGTCAAATCTCGAAACAAACGAAACCATCTAGAATCAAACTTCACGAGATTTTAATGAAAAAAAAAACTCTCAAATATATTGATTCTATGTATATATAATATATATTATAATATCATAATGTATATATATGACTATGTCAAAAAATGATTTATTTTTTGGTTTTATAAAAAAAATATACATTTTATGGGCACGTTTATTAAATTAATATTCAATAAAAATGTTAAAAAGAAATATACGAATAATATCGATAAATAACATTAAACTTTGTAAATAACCTGCACTATTACGGAATATAGATAAAATTATTTAATTTACTTATACCATTAGCAATCATTCGTTCTGCAATACTATACGGTTTTAGAATAGAAAATGTATTTATTTCAGTTATCAATATTTACCGTAATATATTATTTAGTACAAACAAAGCTTCTAAATTGGAACATTATAAAATGTATTGATTTTATTGGCATAACTTTAATAACGTAATGTAACCTAACGAACGCCAGTGGCGGTTCGTGTGTTGGAGCGATGAGGTGATCGCCCCCCCCCCCTCTAAAATTGTAACAAATTTCTCATTAATAAGTTAGATATTTATTTAAATATTAACAATTATTTATGTTTACATTGTAACGCATTTTGAAAATATTATTATCGAAAGTAAAAATCGTTTTCCATTGTTATGAAAACCCTATGAAGTAATAGGAATTTAAAAATATACGTATAGTCAGGAGAATGAAAAGTGGCCGCTGATGCGAACGCCCCGGGTGGTTTGTTTTCGTCAAGGAAGTGGTGTCCACACCAGTGGCGTCATTTGGGGGGGGGGCATCCTACCTAAGATTTATGCGGGGCCGACGAATTTTTGAAGGGCCCGATTGATTTTTAAAGTCTATCGGATATTTTGAGGGGGACCGGCAAGGGTATACCTACATCGCGAAGAATGCGAAGACCTTTTTTTTTTTTTTTTCTGCCTATTTACGTTTTTAAATATTTATTAAGGGGCGCCGGTCAAAATTTTGCCCCCGCCTAGTAAAACCTGAAATGACGCCACTGCACAACTTATACCAAGATAGGCTGAAGAACGACTTATTTTTGAGGCGAGTGGGTGGATGTAACTATAAGTCATTATCTTGATCATGGATATAATTGTAATTTGTATTACCTATCTATAATAAATAATAAAATATAATAAATGGTTGAAAAATTGGGATTATAGTAATAATATAGTATATGTATACCTAACGCTGAATAATTCAATTCCAATAGGTATAGTCTATAAGTCTGTAGCATAGAATAAGTCCTACGTCTGTAGCACGGCTTTAGACGTTATGGTTACACAACGGCCTATGTTTAACTGACGGTGGAATCGGGACAAAAAAAGTTTTTTGATAATATCAGTTTTCTCACGTCATACAAGCACCTAGCAGGTCTAGTATGTCAGCCCTACTTCTTTAAAAACCTCTGGGCGCACTGCCGTCAGGGTAACGTAAAATACATTTTAGTGATACACGTCAAAATTGTGATGATGTTCCACGGTCCCCTTAAAATAAAACTACAATATCCAAAAGGTTACATTTGTATCCAGAACGAACCTAAAAAGAAAATAATAAAGACGTATACAAAAGAGTTGACATTTCTATATTTCTTTATTATTTCTTGAATTTACTATTTTATTGTATTATTGTAATATAGTAGACAAAAAAATCAGTAGGTATCATATTAACAGAAAATTGAAATAAAACAACTTGGAAGACATGTTCAGTGAAATGAAAGATGGACGCTTAGATTTTCAGTATATAAAACGTATGTTTTATTATTTTGTAATTTTCGGTTTTTGTAAAATGTATTTATATATTTGTTTTTCTATATGGTATTAATTTTGGTTTGATTAATACCTTTGAAATTGATACATAATTATTATTTCCACTTCCAGGCACTACGAGCCGCCAATGCCTAATCTATAGGTACAGTAATTTATTTTGTTGAGTTAGTTTGGTTATATATTATTTATAATTCTGAACATTTCATGTTATTTATGTTAAAAGTATTTATGAAATAATATTATAAGCACATTTATGTTAAAACTATAAGATGTAATTATAAAAATTTGCATAAAAATGTTTTAAAAATAGACTTAATTCTTATTTAAATAAATATTTATGCTTAAGTATATTTTATCTACATCAAAAAATTATCTTATACATTACATTCATTTAGCAATATTTTATTTGTATGTATAGATTGTAGTTACATTTTTATCAATATTTTTTCTGCCCTTATCTATAATATATATAATATATTAAGTGCTGGATCTATGGGTGGGGGGGCAACACGGGGCACTTTCCCCCATTATTGTAGGGCGCAAAATGTAAAAATATTTTAATTTTAAATTTGAACCAGATATTGTAATACCAAATACTTTAATAATAAATATGTGTAGAGACGTATAGTATATGATTATGGTGTTATCGGAAACAATAATATTTGAGTATAATAGATACTCGTACAGATAGTATACCTATAGATACAAAAAATGAGCACTGGCCGTTCAATACCAATCGGCAGTTTGGTCACTGCAGATATGAACAATGGGTTTGTAAATTGTGTAGTGCTCATTTTTCGTGCACACTACTAAAATGAGTGTATTCCTTGAAATGAGGAGGCAAAACACCTTATATCTATTGTTTTTAAATTATTTTTTATTTTTTGACAATTTTATTCTGAATTAATAAAAGTTTTAGTGCTAATGCTCATTCTTTAAAGCCCAATAATTCCTACCTACCGCATATTCTATTCTATTATATTTCTATTTTTCCAATTCAAGCACTGTTTATTAAATAATATGCATTGAGGTATACACGTATCTATATTATAATGGTTCACTGAGGAGATTGGATCACATCAAATTGCTAGTCGAATACACCTTATAGGTACGATCGCTTTGGGTGATTTTTGTCATAATTGTGTTATATTAATATTATATATTTTAAATGAACTACCCATGTATTATGTTTGAGCTACATAATTTTTATTAGTCATTACTACTGTTAAGATTATTTTGTGAAATAAAAAAATTTTAATTAAAATTTCGATTTCTAATAACTTCGAAATCAATTCTTTGGAGTTGTCACAATTTGAAATTTGTTGATTTTTAAGTAAGTATTGTCTTAGGTATATAATATATTTTATTTTGCTATAAAATATTAATCTTGTCTCAAGATCTAATTTTATCGTGCCATACACATATGGTACGCAGGTGACTTTGATTTAATAACAGGTCAAAGATGACAATTTCGCACTTTTAAATGAACATTTTTAACATAAAAAATATCGAGACTTAAGAAATAATTCAGCGAAATTAAACCCAGTCGGAAATTAATCAGTAAATTTTTAAGATTTGTGGCAAATTTATTTATTTTTTTGCTTATACATTTTTCGGGAAGTAAATCGTCGATAAACTTTCAATTTTCCGTCCAATTACAGAAAAAGTGCATGAACCTTTTTTTTCTAAAGGGGCGCAAATTTTATATTTTACCCCGAGTCGAAAAATCGATAGATTCGGCATTGTCTATATTCTATATATATTCTGTGTAGTGTATATAGATCCCAAACTAGCTCGTTATCAGCACGACTGGTCGTAATACCGTACACGATTACACGACGTACTTTGTTTGAAAACAGCTATATCTGGAAACTATATAATACGCCATTGGGCCATATAAAATTCACTGTGCCCGAGGGATCCTTGGATAGCAGCAGCTGCTGTTCTCGTATAGTCGACCATTTCGGATCCGAGAAATCGACATAAAAATCAAATTAACTCGAATAACAATAATACTATATACCGTGAATATTATTATAATACCAATATAATAGATGACTTATCGTTTTCTTGTTGTAGGTTCCTTATATAATATTTATTGCACAGTTGTTTTGAATCAAAGCCAAATCAAAGGCCCACCAATTACACCACCACCGGACGAAAGGTTACAAAAGTGCCCGTTACCAATACCTATATTAATCCTTGTCCACTTTTATGTGATTCCCTCCTTCTCGTTTCCTTCACTGTGTGAATTATACCCCAACTATTGATGGAAAAAAAAATAATGTTAACTATTATAACGTGTTTTTTAATTTTTCACAATAGAGTAATTTTTTATATAAATTATCGAATTAAAACAAAATCCATTCATTGTTCTATAACAGAAACCCCACAGGAATACGTGGCGACGACTATTGTACGCATATTATTTTCATATTATTGTGGATAAACAGCTGACAAGAGTTCGCAAAAAATACCGTTAGGTAGGTAGGTAGATATGTACGGTTAGGTTACCGATAGTTCACCAATATAATAAATTATACTTGGAGAAATGTCCAATAGAATATAACTTTTATAAATGATTAGGTTATGGGCGCCTACGAGAAATGTGAGGGTATAAAATAGATCTCATTATTACATAACATAAAATATGCTATTCAGTAGACATACATTATTGGTAGGTATCTTCTATTGTTGTTATTGATTAAAATTGAATGTTTGTTAAAAAAAATTAAATAAATATTTATTCAAGTTTGAGCTGTAATATTCAATTTTTTAGCGTAATATCTAATAATTAGTTTGAAAATCAAAATATAAATATAGGTATCATAATAATTTGTAGATATTAATCATTACTATATATTATAAGCAGTGGTAAATGCAATGGGAGGGAAGGCGATAGGCTCAGGACCAACTCTTAGCATTCTTGACATTCATACGTAAATATGTAGTTTTAATAATATGAGTTAATAATGATTATTATAAGTTTTGATCCATTATTATTATTATTATCATGAAAAATGTTGCCCCCCTAAAAAACCCCCATTAAATCTACCACTAGTTGTAAGGACACTGACTTTAATTTAGTAATTAGTAACTACTATAGTAGCTTTTGTAGACGCGTAGAAGTGTAGAAAAAAGGATGAAATAGCAATTATATTTACCCTTAGACGTTTTCCTTTTTTTTTTTTATTCACTGTAAAATAGAGATAACGGTTAGATAATTATTGTTACAACACGTTTTAATTACATACATTTTTGTAAATAGCTTTAGTGCTAATTTTATTTTGTATTTATTGGAGGATCTGCATATTATCATAATTAAAAGATTCGAGATAAATAAAAAATACTAAAAATATAATATAATATAGTAAAAGTGAGATTTTTATAACAATGATATAATATGCTAAGTATAACTATTTGAGTGCATCACTAATAACATGTTTTAAAAAAATTATATTTTGAAAACGTACTTACGCGTTTTACTAAAAAAGACAACATAAATTTGCAAATTTTAAATACTCTATTATTATTTTGCAAACATTTTAAAATTATTTACGCAATTTTAACATAAATCATACGAAATTGAGGGGAAGGATGACAAAGATACGCATTGAATTATTTGTTTATTTTAAACAATGGACCTAGAATTAAATCATATATTTTTAGCTCAAAAATGGAGAAAAAATTACGATTTTGACCTGACTTTGTATACCGCCCATGAATGAATACACTAAATGTTAAAGTAGGTACCTACCGGAACCAGAACCGAACTCGAACACAAAATAGTGATTATTTGAAAAAATTTGTCTAAAGTTACCCGAACATAAATTGACCCATCATTATCATAAATTAATCCTTAGTAATATTTTTTAGAGGAGATTTATTTAAGAACTTGTTTGGACACGCAGAACCGTAGAATCATAACCATTCTTCATTATATTTTTTTTATGTATATATATATATATATATATATATACCTATACACATGTTATATAAACGAAAACTAGGTTATCTAACCCCCCCCCCCAACTCAGCCATTCAACAAAATACTTGTATTTTGTATATTTTTAGTCGAAAGAAACATCGTATTTTTTTCCGCCGGGCGTAAAAACGGATAACATATTGTTTTCTCGACTCGGTAAAATGATCGATGCAATTTCGATTGTAATGCGCAAAATATCGTCACCGTGGAATGCACGTCGGGACGCAACGCGGGTACGCGGAAAGAGACAATAATCTTTAAAACCGCCAGGGGACGAGTGGCGCGGAAACGGGAAATTAAATTGGCGAACGTCAGATTTTCTTGTAAAAGACAGGTACAAGACCGCCCCCTCCAATGGGAAATATTATCAAGAGCGTTTTCAAAGGCAGTACAATTCTTTGTACAATCACGTCGTCGTCGGCGGTCGCCACCGTGATCCAAACGGCATTATAATCTAACTTATTTGTTTTACTACAAACGAGCAACTGTACACAGAGTGATTCTATTTTAACGTTCTCGTCCCCTCGAATATTTTCTCTTTACTGTTTTTCACTTTACATTCCATAGAGAATTGGATAATTTTTCCGGAAACGTTGACGCGCAAAAATAAAATATAAACTCTATTGTTCGTTATCATTTAAAAGGATTTTAAATTTTCTTTTTCGTCCCAGAACAAATGAGCTTAGCTGTACTCTCCCGTGCTTTTTTTTCTGTTATTAACTCCTTTACTCTTTAAATTTTTTGATTGGTTTTCCACCTCGGCTATTTTCACCTCATAAACTAAACTTCCAAACCGCCTCTTGTGTAAAATCAATCGTTGCTAATTTTAATTCCTTTAGATTCTCATTTCTGCAACTTTGTTCGACTTTTAATCTATTTTATGCAATACCTACTAAGTTATATAATATATCGTCGCTGATCTCACAGCAGTTTTATAAAATTTTACTTTTCCCCTAAATAACGCCTTGGTTAAATAACCTGCTCTTCATATTTTCCAGTTTTGTTCTACATTCTAAATCTTCTGTAATTCCTTTAGTCTATCTTGCACAACTGAACTTAAACACCCGATTTTCGCAATCAGATTGATCGTTTCACCCACAAGTCTCACGGCGTCGTTAACCCTATAGCTTCCTCTCTTATTTATTATTTACAAACCTAATCTATAAATATTCTGTTTTACAACTACATACTTATTTTCAAACCGTTTATCTTTAATTATTTCCAAACATCGTTCTAAGCTACCTTGTAAAACTTCTGTACTCCAATCCACGAATACTACATCATCCATTTCCAAACATCATACACCAAGGTTATTCTCCGTGTACTTCCCCGGTAAGCTCAAACAATACTAGTGAATACAAATACGGACACAATCTCTGATCCTTGGATGACGCAAAATCTCTAAAATATGGGTATCTATACTAGTTTTTTTCAGAAAATACAGTAGGTTATTTCAAATAAAATTAAAATAAATATAACACTGGGAATCGTTGATAAGCGGTGATTGTTCCACCGCTACCGTGTCACGTTATCAGATGGTACCTAACTGTAAATAATCTGTACCTACGTTAATAATATTGATTAATTAATACGACTGTGATTTCACCGTAACAATCATTTGCATGGATTTAATGTTCTGCACAGATGTTGTTATAGCCTATCGGGACGTACATCAAAGCCGTCGTGGCACAAACCCTACGTGAGTTTCGCACACAGCTGCAGTTTGCATTTCTCTAGTACCTATACACGAGTATATTATACACCAATATAATCTCGCTCACGTCAATGATTTCCCTGTGTATCAGAAAATAATGGTGACAAATGCGGTGTACAAAATCGGTAGGTATTGGTTTTGAAGTTTAGTTATTACAAAACAGTAGTACTTACCTATAAACACCGAATTTCCGACGGGTATTATAATAATAATATAATATTAGGTACCATTATTTATTATTATGTTACCTATATTATGAAAAATGTCCGAAAGCAAAAAAAGTAATTATTGTCATATTTATTGGAAAGATTATTTCCGTAGAAATAAAAAATAACTAATAAACTTACAATGAAATAACTGCCAAAAATAATATCTAAATGCCTACATTAATTTTATCAACAGGAAAATTTACTATCTAGTCCTTAATCGTTAACTATGCTATGTATGTATATATTATTGAATTTTTTATTATGATATAATATGATCAATAATGTATTTTAAATTCACACAAAAAAGCAATCACGAATTCATATTATTCAGGTATTTCTTTGTAATTTTCACCGCGTTATATAATATTTTATTCTATAATGTATAATGAAGAAGAAGTATAAATTTATTTTATGCACATTAAATTTAAAAAAAAAAACGCGTACCTATCAAATATTGAAACTTTATACCTATACTTTTGAAAATATATTTATTCGCTACCTCTATTTCACGTTTTTTAAACTTTGAACAACTTAAAAAAAAATTATTTTTCCATAAAAAAGAATTATTGCTTATATCAGTTTTTTATTTTATTTACACGTGTGCAGGAACATAGAATCACATAAACCGTTTTAGTATTGAAATTTCACTTCTAGTTTTGCCACGTATATGTTCTTATGGATACAATCAAACACATTTAAATAGGGTACATTTGGTATAATATAACGTACGAAAGTTCCTAGTTGTAATGTATTCAATATAGTTCTCTCCAGTGCACAATATAACTGTTTGAAACTTTCGTGTAGGTAAACGTAAATTGGTAAAGCCGTAAAAAAGAACGACATTTACGAAACGAATTAAATTTTCTTCTCCAATCGTATATTATCCAGGAATCCAGAATTCACTCTTACTTGAATATTTATTATTAATAAAAATTCGAAACAAATGCAATCTACTTTCCGTTATTTCTTCTTCTCCGAAAGATTTTTTAGACATAAATTCTAAAACTAAATGTATTTTAAAATGCAAAAAATAGTGTAAATCTTATGGTCACAGATGTGATATAATATTACGATAATAATATTTCAGCAGAATATAAATAATGAATTTTAATATTATAATGACTAAAAATTACCAAGGAAATAATTGAATGATAACACATCTAAAAGTAGACGCTACCCTAACCATTAAGCTACAGATAAATGTGTATAATTGGAATATCAAGTAGGCATTTGTAGACCTAGGATCAGCCAAATAATTGATGCATTTTCTTTGAATGACTTTTTGTTTTGCTCAGCTTATCACCCGTTTTTCACATACCTAAATATTGAAGCCATCAACAGAGACTAACAAGGTTAAAAAGAGACCAATTTAAACAAACAAATATTAACTTTGGGTCATCTAACCCCCTTAACCACATCCCAACCACTAATAATATAATAATTGCATTACAACGTATTAATATATTATCTATACATTTAATTTGATTCGTTGAAAAGTATAAGAATATCTTGGTTTGTGTAATTTCCACATACTTTTGTAACTTCCTACAATTTTCTCCCGCAAAAGCCTTCACGAAAATATTCTCGTTACCGAGATAATTCTTTTGAGAATATTCTCTACTAACATCTAAAGTCTGAATTGCTGCGAGTAATAAAAGTCATATCGAATAAAATCAAAATAGAATTCAATAAAATTTAAATACTCAAATGTGTAATAAACCAATATTTTCTATATCATACATTTATACGAATTTAATTTTTACGAAAGCACACAATATATCTAATAATATAAACTTTTTTCGCATATTTGGAAATAACGTATTCGATTGCATTAATAAATGCAAAGTAAATAACAATATTATTATAGATACACTTCGATGAAATTAATTTTAAGATTTAAAATTGAGATTTTTATCCTAGTATTTATTATTTATAATTATTATTAATAAAACCAAATTTAAAAATGAAAATATTATTAAATTTTTGTCCCAACACATATTTATCATATTTCCTTTAGATTGTTGGTTATAAATCCGTTTTTGAATTGTTTTATCTGAGCGACAGTGTTCTGATTATTCCTACTGAAATCCACATAATTTTATTACAATGACGAAACTGCTATAATTGTAACGTGATTTATTAAAGAACTATTTAGATAGAATTGCAAATATGGAACAGAACATCAACGAATTGTCTATAATAAATGAATATCTTAAAAGTAAAATCAAATATATGGATTGTAATAACTAGGGAACAAATTTTATAGCATTTTATATATTTTTTTGGTTAGTCCAAAAGCTAGCTAAGTGAGATAAAAATCCGTTTCACTTACTGGTAATTAAACTGTACCATTTTTATTTTGCATAATTTTGCATATTTGGAGATTTTTTATTAATAAATACATATTTTAACATTTTAATATTTTATACATCATATTATTGAGTGAATTTAGCAAAAATCGCAAAAATAACAATATAGTTAAATATTTTTATACATTGTCAGCCCATTATAGCCACGGAAAAATACTATATATAAATGTATATAATTTATTTTTTAATTTTCGTATATTTCTATACTCATATATACTCGTATTTTAAATAAATAATAATAAATATAAATATATACATTTTAAAGCACATTTGTGATATTAATGCATATATTATAATTTTTTTGAAAACAAATGCATATATCAACATTTTTAAGGCATATATAAATCAATTCCTTAATAGTATTGAAATGTTGCAGGAGCGTACGACCACTAGAATCAAGAAATAATCGTCAAACTTTCATTTAAAGAATTTAAAAACGATTGCTTATCGTACAGATACAAGCTATTAATTGATTTTTACTTTTTTTTTTATGACTTGGTAAGAATATTCTCTAATAATAATTATTAGGCGCAGTTAAACCAATCACTGTGTGTATTCAACAAACCCGTCTCAACTTAATCTCAACCCTCTTGTAGCACTGCTTAAATTTAATTTTTGTAATTTTTGTATCCACACAAAATGACAAACAATACCTGAGGGCTGTGATTTCGCTGACCAAATTTTTAAACTCCAAAAATAGAGATTACCTTGTATAGTGTGCATATACTGTGAACATAATATCATTGCAATATTTCGACTGCAGAATATATGATTATCGTTTGAGATTTGTCCGGGTGCCTTTAAAATAAACCTATATTAATTTTATTTTTGTTATTTCAACTATTTTCCCGAACAATTGAAAGTCATCAGCGCGGTGCCCCGGTGATAGTATATTATACAGCGTCGTTATCCAGCCGATTTAACCCGCCCGAAAACAACTGTATCGAAACTATTTTCAATCAAATAAGTCGTAAACCGATACTCAGAATATATACTACTTTTTAAAAACATTTTCCCCTTATTTATCTCAAGGGATGTAAAATATTAAGTTAAGTGTATGGATGTTTTTTTTTTAGGGATCCATGGATTTTTGAGTACGTCTCAATTCAATAAATATCTTCAAATCAAATAACTTGGTCCCTTCCACAAATAGTCAAAGTCGTTTCCAATAAATACAACTATAATATCACGTACTATTAATACATGTATGTATATAATATATTGGCTGTTAATTACTTAAAACAGATTCAACCATTTCATAAAAATTATGACCAATTATGAATAAAATATGAAAAATTTAAAAAATGTAGACAAGAAAAATTAACAGGGAAGTAAATTCATTATTTTTGAATACTTATAATTTATTTATAAAACCCATAAGAATAATTGCATGACACTCGTATATTGTAATATTGAACATCTTACTAAAATAATACCCTGTTACATCGTTAAAAAATTCCATAAAAATTACTAAAAAATTAAAAATATGAAATCGCTTATAATAGGTTAAAAAATTCGTTTTTGTGGCCAAATTAAAAATAAAATAAAATTATAATTTTAAATTTGTTTTGAAACTTTTAATGACATTAATTTAAATTTTTGATATTTCTATTCACGAGATCGATTACAATAGAAAATAAAAAACCAATAGTCTAAAAAAGAATTACCGTAAAAAAGTTACCGTTTAAAGTGAAATTCCTTTACAGTGACGACAAACGTTTCCATCATTAATTTAATACTGATATCAATATCGATAAAAACATTAAAATAATTTGTCTATGTACAGATAAAGATATCATAAATTAATTTTATATAGGTAGATAAAAATAAAGATAAATCAATATTTAACTAAATAAATTTAAATTTTATCAAACCACTAAAAAATTAATAAAAATTCTAGTATCTTATATATATATATATATATATATAATATTTGTACATTTTTATCTTTTGATCTTATTAAAAAGTGGTGCAATATATACAACATAAGTTTACTTCTTTTTAAATAATGACCATAAAGTAAATTTGCCATTAATCCTTTTTAATACCAATTTTTATAACATAAAATAAGATATAGAGTAATTATTTATATGCCACATACTATACCTGGTTAAATTAATTTAAAATTAAAATAAGAATCACATTTCCATATATTTTTCATACATGCCTAAATATTAAAACTAAATAATTTTCGAATATTACATTTTTATTAATTATTATATCTTAATTTAATAATTACAGGGTTCGTGACTTGCATTTGCATATTTTTATATAATGGTCCAAAAAATTGTTAAGTACGATTTTAATGTATTGTGAGTTTAACAATGCTAAAATCATTAAACAAATTTAAATATTTTACTTATATATATTGTACTTATTTCGAGAATGTGCATTTTTGTAAGCAAAAGTTATTTTCTACAATTTTTTCACAAATTTAATTATTCGTCCATTAACAATTTCATATTTTATTTGTTGATATTTTTGTAGGATATGAATTATTTTATGAAGAATAATAAAAATTCAATTGAATATGCATATTATGAGGTTTATTACAAAACATCGGCTAATGTGTTTATTTACATTCATTTTAAAAATTAACTATTAATTTTGGCCATAAATAAACGGCGGACGTCGTGCGTTTGTGTTGAAGCACAAAGCAATAGCAAAGCGCATCCGTTCTATTATTATCGTCACGATTTTGAAACGATTCGTTTAAAATTTTAAAAAGTTGACTATATAAAAAAAGTACTTGCAATGCTCCTTATCGTTTCATAATTTTAAAACAATTGCTTCTTTATAACACTTCCACCGGAACCAGTTTTAACAAGACGAGGTACTTGAATTAAGGAAGCTAATTATTATCATGAACATAATAATAATAATAATAACAATAATTTCGATGACAATGATGTAGTTTCAATAAAAAAAAGCCCATAACACTATTTAACTGATAGACGCATAGAAGCCCAGCTAATATTTATAAAATCTAATTTCGGATTTTTACCAGATTTAATTACAAAACTTGGAAAACAAGGAGAGAGAGATGCTATTTTAACTGTTGAAGAAGCAAAAAAAAATTAAAATTCATTGTCATAAGATGAGAGATAGGTAAAAAATTAAAATTAAAATTGAAACTATTTTCACAAAAAATTTAACACAAATATTAATTCAAATTTCAAATTTCATAAAGGGAGAAAAATATTACACGCCTGAATATCTTTAAGTAAGTTCAGATGATCGCATTTATTTAAAAAATACTCCAATAACTTCAGTTGTCGTCAAAAGATCCTTTTCTTTGTACAAAAATGTGCCCACTTAGAATCGGTGTTCTTTTAAATTTTAAAACATAGAAAAAAATCATTAATTGTGCAATGCAATTTCCGAGGTAATACAGAAATATCGTTTTAAAATTAGTTACTAAAAATGTATTTATTATTTATATTTCGTGTATATCTAAATATACATTTATATTAATAATTTTCCATGCCGAGTTCCAAGCTCTATTAATAATATAACATAATAATCACTACGTTTTCCAATATTTAAAATATTAGCATAAAGACATCTTCTCTTTGGTATATACTAAATACATCCATTTAATAAAGAAAACAAACCAACGAATAAAATGTTTTACTTTTATGAAAATGTTATATTTGATTAATATTTTGAAATTTCGAATATCTGTATTGGACATTTTCTTTTAAACATCGTAATATAATATCGAGTCGTCTATATAAACACAAGCTTGGTTAAATAAGACCATTGATTATATATAGTATATAGACTATATATAATCAATGATAAGACTATTTCTATCTAAATACAGAAAAACAAAACGGAATAGAAATGCATGTATAATAATATGATATAATGTACGTAATACAATACAATTTAGGACATTTTTATTTAGACAATTATTTCTAACACTGTAATTTTTTCGTATTATTGACACACAGCTGTCTGCCTTAATAACCTTTCGCACGGCTTTTTAAATTTTCCTCTCATTATATGCGATTGTGGGAAGACTGCGACTTCTGCTGTCTGTATTTCGTTAAAAGTCGATTTCAGAGCTCCGAAACGGAACAAAAGAAGCGCCCGACGTTTCCTTCTCTCCGCCGTAAAATCCCTACCCTCCTCCCACCATACACGGACACTTAAATAACGGTAAGAAAGAGAAAAATCCGTCGCCATCATAGCCGAAAGCTTTGCCTCTTTGTCGGGTTTATTTCTACGATAAATTTAATCCCGTTTTCTTCACCGACCCTCAATCTACAGAACTCGTGACCATCGGGGGCAAACCACAATGAACACAAAGATATCCTATATAATATATATATATATATTTACGCTGGTGAAGGGAGAGTGTTAGGACACTGCACTTTTAACCGGGTACCGGGTATATACCGGAATATAATTATCATGATCGTCGTTACGACGAACGACCATTTCTCCGGCGATAATGAGACCGCCGAGTGTCGGATCTAATTAAACGCATACCGGCAGCGTCTTGGCGATCGCGGTTTTATCGCGTACCTTCCATGATATACGGCTGCACTTAAGCTCCCCCTCCCCCTCCTCACAATAATGCGATGATAATCTTATCGTTCGCTAGTATCACACTGCTGAATTTATCAAAACTCCTCCCTCGTAAAACCCGATATTTTACTAGGACGCTCACTTCTTTGTTATTTGTTAATGATTATAATATATTTAGTGCGCTGTGCTTTTTTCCTATAACAGACCGGTCGTGATATTTGTGTTTAAAGATTTAAAAAAAAAATTGCATTCTATTAAAAGAGAGGGTAACCCGTATAGTATAGAGTAATGCTAATTGATAAAATATATAGTAGACCAAAAGCAATGAAAATTTTATCGCAAAAATATACTAAAATTTGTTTCTATAGAACACGTCTAAAGTGGATTTTTGCAGTTACAAGACTGAAATGTTTCGAAAATATTAATTATATATTAAAACATTGATGATATAGAATATGATGAAACCATTTTATAAGTATTAAATCAAGTTTACACCAATAGTAGAACTTCATTCTTATTATTTTGCCAAAGTCAAATTTTAGACATAATGTTAATTATCATAGTATATTTAGCATGTTTGAACGAGGTGTTATATTAAATATTTTAAAAAATTCATTTTTTATCCACAACTAATTTAAGGTTTTTTTTTTTTATTTTTTTATTTTTTTTTTTTTTTATTATTTTAGATTCTGAGCGTAGCGATGGAGCTAGTGGTTTTACAATGATGTTT
>JAIPRL010009594.1:0-17257 GCA_025469235.1 Pemphigus obesinymphae
ATTATTTAGGTACTTTTAGCACGAATCATGTCGGCATAAATAGCCGGACACCGGCGACCGGCCCCTATTCGGCCGGACACCGGCCCGCTGTCAACAAGGGGGGGGGGCAAATGCCTACCCTGCCACCACCCAAATGACGCCACTGAATTTTGAAACTCATTTATTTTAATATCAATTATAACTTATAAGAAAACAATTTTATTTTTTGGAGACTATGAATAATTTGGGAGAGCCAAGCCCCACAGCCCACATTTAGTTACGCTTATGAATATTTTATGTTTTTACCTCAAAGATAGATATTTTTTTTAACTCTGCCAGTATTTTCATTGTATACAAATAAAGATATATCGTTCTGAATAAAAATATTTACACAATTTCAAAAATCCATTTTATCATGTGGAAATATTAGGTATTGTAATATATACCTACATCTATAATTTTATAATGGGTATTTATTATGAAACTATTACAATAGATTCGTTTGTATAATTATTTAAAATGTATATAAAACAGTATTACATGAAATAAACGATGATTTGGCGATTTAATGACAACCCATCGCTCTCCATATGTTTTATTAATTCAATTATTTATTACAAAGGGCGCAATTTATAGTGGGGATACCTCAGCGAGGTTATAAAAGACCAGAGCACATGTTGCGCCAATGCAGGTCCTACGAGTATGGCGGTTGCCTGCACCGACTCGCGAGTGAAAGTGGGAATTAAAATGGGGAACGGAGCAACTAAGGAGACGAAATATTAACAATATAATGTCACGGGATATGCCGCAATGGCAGGCACATTAATATAATACAGAAATAAACAATAATAGTGACTAATTCTACCAGAGTAAATGTACGCGCAGCCTTAACCTAAACACATACATATAATAATAATGATGACATATAATAATTGATACCGGATGACTGATAACGATACGGAGATGGGTGGGGCCTTGGAGGTAGACAGCACACCTTGTATCCCGGTTAAGGTAAATGTGCACTCGACGTTTGTTGGTTATGGCCACACTATTGACGCGAAACGTCTGGGACCCAAAAGACCAGACTGAAGGTCAAATATCTCGCCCAACAATGGCACCGGCAATCCAATGAACTGGTAAACGGCGGAGACAGCACACACGTAAACGTAACAACGCCGATATACCGGACCACGGTACACACGAAAGGTATACCCCGAAACAATACGGCACACAAATCGGAGTCGTAAACCGACTAAAAACGTCAAAAATCCATCGGACGGACACGATACAAAAAAAAACAACCACGAGGTTTTTGTTCCGCACGTAGCAAACACTCGGTCACGAGAGGACAAAACGTACGCACCCCCATACAATACGTGTACGGACGGACGACTCCTCCACCGCGCGCCTGTCACCAAAGGCCGGCCCGTAGCACTCGTCAATCCGGAAGAGGGAGAAAAATGTTCGAGAACATTCAAAGCGTTGGGCGCGCTCTTCCGACCGGTTCACTAGGGTAACGAGGGAAAACGGCGGCAAATTTGAATTGGCGCGGCGCGAACAACCGCTGATTGTAAAATTTTTTTTTATTAATTTCGAGTATTCATATAAAGTTGTAGGGAGGTATATTAATTTATTTTTAATTATTATTTATATTTATTTATTTTAATTTAAAAACACAGTTTACCTTAAAGTCTTTAATTTTGCTCAGATATATTGTTTGTTCTATTAGTATATTTCTACTTTACCTTAGCTTTTGACGTTGAAAACGATAATGCAATTAGAATTTGGTGGTCGGACCTAGTTTATTTATTTATTTAAAAAAAAAAGATGGAACTAATGTACAATTGATAATAATTAAACTCAGCAAACATTAATATAATAATATTCTAACAAAACTAAGAAAAAAAAAACCGAGAATCATTTCGCACATTGGGTAGGTAGTAAGATAATTATGACGGATATATTGAATTTGAAAGCAATGATAATCATTTCTTTCTACAATAACGATTTTGAGCGAAACTTTGGTGAATATACTTGATAATTAATGTAGATTATACTAATAATGTGATAATATTATATAATATAATGAACAAAAAAAGTTGAAAAAAGTGAAAAAATTTTAGAATAAATTCGAACCGAGAACCCGCGCTTAAAAACACCATTGGCCGCCACTAGACTACGTATCACTGTTGCCACATATAAAAAATATGGGATCTGGACAATCGACCGACAGGATAATCAACCGACAACCATTCAATCGATACGGACAATTGACCGACAGGAAAATTAACCGACTACCTTGTAGTCAATAAATTATACATTTATTTCATTAAATAAAACATATAAGTACATTCAAATATTATGTAAGTTAATAATAATTATACAGACATTTGTTAAACAATTTTAATATAAAAACTATAATAATGGAACTAATGATAATAATTGTTAATAAATATATTAATAATTATAATACAGAAAAAAATAAAAATTGTAATAATACCTAATAAAAATACGAAAAAAATATAATACGATAAAAAAAACTGATTAAATTGCAATATTGTGACCAATATCTCGAAGATATTATATTATAAGATATTATATTCGAAAAGGGTATTTCCCGAACGAATATTGAATGCTGTTTGTAGACAATCTTCACACCGTTTTTGTGAAATAGTTAGACGCGGCCTTGGTGCTCCTCTAATAATATGATCCATATCTAATTCCACTTTACCTTGCTCTTTTTGTAGCCCTTCAATAATTTTAAATAGACCGGCATGTGCCCTGCCTATATTGGGTGTCGACTGTCTGTAGATTGTCCGGGTCGGTATATAGAGTGTTTTATTTACTGAAATAATTTATAATATAATAATCAGTTCTATGTTATGATATTTTATAAAAATGAAAATAAATAAATTACGTCATGGTAATTTAATTTATTATATTTTCGTATTTTCAAGATAGGTATATATATGGTATATATAAATATCATGTACCGACGACTCGACTGTAATCAATAATAAAATTATGTTTCAAATATTTAAAAAAAAGTTTTTAATGCATTTTTAGGTAATTTTAGGTAAAAAATAGATTTTTTTAGATATTAAAAAAAAATCGTTGATCATGATTTTTTTTTTACTGAGTATGATTTAAGTGCATAATTTTAGATTTTTATGTAGGTACTTTTTTTATGTACTTATATGTTTTATTTAATGAAATAAAACTGTCGGTCGATTGTCCTTGTCGGTCGATTATCCTGTCGGTTGAATGTCCCAGACCTAAAAAATATATACTTATAAACGAATAGAATAAAATCGTTAAATTTTAATTTAACTTTAAAACCAAGTCCAACCGCCAAATTCTGACAAAAATCTAATTTTTCTGTAAGGTACCTACTATGAATTAAATGATGGGATAAGTATATTTAATGATTGATTAAACATGAAGACTTTTAAGTAAAATTTAGAAGAAATTCATGAAACGTCAATGATCATTACATACGTGTATCTGTGCGTACATTATCTATGTACGCAATGTTGGTAATATTATTATACGGGTAGCTGGCAGGGTTTGAAAACGTTATTAATTTTTTCGTGAAGTATAACGGTTTTCGTTTCATAACGTTATTGATTTTTTTCGTTATAACGTTTTTGTTTTATAACGTTATCGAATTTTTGCCTTATAACGTTTTGAAGTCATGGTTATTGGTCGGGATGTACACACACACACACACACACACACATACACACACACACTACGTCTTTGTCCGTTTGTATATTTACATAATATAAAAATGTTAAAGTCTTGAAAGGCAATATATGAGGAAGAAACATTAAAAATTAATAGACAGAATATATTATTATTTGATGCTAAATTATAAACTTATATGCTTATATATGTACTTATGCTTTATAATAGTACATAGTTCACAGTGTATACAATATAATCTATCCCATCCCATATAGGAAAGTTTAGATATTCTCCACCAGAATGCGTATTTTTAATTTGTTTTGCCAATTAATTTGCTAACTAATTGAATTTTTCATTATAGTAAATTAATATTTTAAATTAATTTGAATTTTTGCTTAATACACATATTTCAGTAAATTTTCGTTAGAAAATAGTTGTACAATATAATGGCCATAGTATATTATTTTTATAGGAAGTTTGTTGTCGGCATTCTTTGATCGTATAGAAGATGCACTGGCCTTTTCAGTATTATATGAATACTTGTCATTGCCTCTCAGTGGTGCTTATCTATCGTTTAGGTAAGTTGAAATATACGGTATATACCATAATATGTCATTATTATACCATAATATATAATTATAATATTTACTAAAAGAATTTGTACCTATTTACGTATTAATTAGGTCTTTACCGAAAGTGTTATTTTCTTTGAGATACTTGTCGTTGTTTTTCTTGGGCTGTGAAACTGTGTCTTCTTTGTTTTGGGAGCGAATAAAATCGTTACGTAAGTATATATGTAGTTTAATAAATAATCTAGAATATATTTTAGATAATGGTTTTTTTTCCATGTACTTTTAGCATGTATTGATGTAGCGAATTGTATGAACACCGGAAAGGCCGTTTTAATTAGGTATGGTTTCGTAAGTGAAGATTTGTATTTTGACTTGAATACATTACTTGCATTTTGTGTAATTGCCAATACATTAAGTTATTTTGGAGTACTTAAAAGAATGAAAAAACAACCAGCATATTAATAAAGCTTTTATATTTTAATACCTATGTTATGTAAAATAAGTCATTTCTAATATTGTTTAAAAAATAATTTTGTAATTTGTAATAATGAACACATGTTGTGAACCCCTGTATGAGCCACAGTTAGAGCTGACTCGGCGGTCGTGCAGACGGGGACGTAACACATAGTCAGTCTCGACTAAGAAACGTAGTAAATAAGTGTTTAATGGATTAGTGTTTAGATTATACTGATATTCAAATATACTAATTAATATTAACTGTAAAAACACTGGCGTGTAATTATTTATTTAAAGACTAAGCACCTTATCTTAACCTTGTTGCAACGGAGTGAATTGGTTGGTTAAATCCACCGACAAATTAGCTAACCAAAAAGAACTCTGTAACCTACAGGACCAGTGATGCCGAGTACATTATTTTGATGGGGCGATACGCCCCAGTATTTTATTTTGAATGGTGGGTGGGGCTGGATACCTTTATAAATAAATCATAAACCTATCAAGCATTTTATAGAATATAATATTAAACAATTTAACATTTATTTATGTTTTATACAATAATTACCTATAGTTAAACATTTTTGGATAGTAAACAGCACAGTATACCATGTAAATAGTAATACCTAATATATATAAATAAATACTCGCAGTTTACAACCGTTTACAACAAATCAAATACTTTATACTAATATGTTATAATAATAAGTTCCAAAAAATGTGAAAAAAATTGGATGGTCCGATAAACTAGAAATGTTCCCAGTATCTTTTATATTTATTTTATTTATTTTTTTATTTTGACAATCATACTTCTTTCAACAATTTATATAAACATAACATTACAATATAATTTATTATTATAAAAATATGTGTAGGTTAGAAGAGATAAGGACTAATTTGTAATAAGGTGACGTAGCATTCTGTGGAATCCGTTCTATTCTTATCCGGTCACAAGATAGATAGGGATGCTAGACTAAGGTTCCATACTTAAGAATAGACCGTACTAAACAAAAGTAGAAAGCGGGGAGATATGTGGGGAAGGTGAAGAGATTAGTGTTACGCTTTATGAAACCTAAGATTTTGAGGGCACTCCCAATAGTGAAATTAATGTGGTATTTAAAAAAAAAAGTTGATGAATAGTAAAATCCTAGGTCTTTAAATATATTTACTCACTGTAGAATAAGGTGAACAATGGAGATACATCCGGGAACGAGAAGATAGAAGAGATAATGCAGCATCTACAAGATATGAAAACCAAAATAAACCAGATGGAAAAACAGAATACGATATTCATTGACATAGTGAAGGTACATTTGAATAATGCATGTATAATGTGCCGTTTATATACACGTGCAGTTTTATTTTATTTCCTCTCCGGTGAAAATACATCGTGTAAATTTATAGCATTACGCGTAAAACTAGTTTGAACCACCAACTATGTATATTGTTGCATGCGTGCCCTTGAACTTTAGATGATACTGTACCAAAGATGTAATATTGATGATAGATGAAGGGTTATTTAAATAATAAATTTAAACAATAATATTTTCCGTCAAATTATTATAAATTTATTGTACACACACAGAATATTAAACTAAATAATCGTTAAATGACATTAAATGAAACTTAAAATCATAAAAATCATTATTATTAGTCCAAAAAATTAAAACATTAATAAAATTGACTGTGCTGGAGAGATATTACACGTAAAATAGAAAAAAAATCCATCAGCGTGGAATATGTGCCTCTAAAGTCTAAGTGATCGTCCCAGGTCGTCTGACATTTCGGAGTTCGGAGACCCAGTTATATAGAGATGAACTCCGTTGAATTCTACTTGGCGGCCATTTCAATGATTCTCGACTTAATCAAGAATTAATTTCATTGGCCGATAATGTAGTTGCTTTTTATATAATTTTGGTTATCGAATGTCTCATTTGCAAGTACACCCAGTTCTATTAATTGCCCAATCTATTTCGTGTTGTCACCGGTCAGGCTAACAATTGTACATCCTATATTTTTTATGACTTGCAGTTAATCTCATTATTATATTTTGTATTTATCTTATCCTAATAGAAAAACATATATCTGCCTAGTTTTCTAGAAAAACATGTATCCGTCCTGTTTCCTGTTTCAATTACTCTTCCCCCGTCTCGACTCGTCAACACTATGATTATTATTTATCTGCACGTGCCGGGCTTTTGGACTACTTTAAATTATTATTTTAAAATATATATAATATAATATGAGATTATTATTATAATGTAAACGATTACTATTTTCGAATATTATTTATGTTTAATTGGTAGGTTATATAACAATATCTAACTATATTCTCTGGTCGTATGTCGTAACGACGTTTGTCGTTTGATGCAGTTATTATCTACCCATTTTCAGATGTTATCAGTATGTCACTAATCAAAGTTATATAGATATAAGGTAAATTGAATAATGTTTTATATGAATGTAGGTATGTTCTTATTAAAATGAAAGACATCACGTTGGTTATTAGAGTACCTACCTATTATATCGACATTTTAGAGAAAATAACATAATATTATTAATAAATTTGTTATTACTTCGTAGTATATTTTAGTTGTGTACCACTAGATATTTCACCCACGAGCTGCTACTATGTATAATACATATGAATGATAACTGGAATCAATATCTTATTATTTGGGCTATTTTAAATCCTATTGCTCCCGAGCTATGGTAAAACTTATTTAAATGGTTAACCAAATTCTCTGAGTAATTATATTTAATGAGGGTATAACTCGACCACGTTACAGCCAGTGACATGGGTATAAGCAGTGTAAGTATTGCTTACATTGGAACTTTGAAACAATTTGGTGTTTTCAATTTTATACTAGTAATATTATGCAAATTACACAAATTATTTTTTAAATATTATATTCTTGTACAATTTCTTAATAAACAGTTTCTTTATCCATACAATTTTTACCAAATAAAATCATTTTAAAAATAGATATAATTTATAGTTAAAATCACGGACCATTATTAGATGGACTATTGAACTGAGATATTATACACAATTACAAAATAATAATACGTCATGGGACATAGTGGTAGTTGCAGCTGCTGTGTAACCATAGAAAAGAATACCATCTAACTAATTGTCACCCATGTAGGTAATCGTGTAAACGATTTTGATTCCCTTTCCTATTACTACAACGTTAAGTCTATTATCTAAAATTTCATTGTAGAGGGGAGCACAGGAGAGAAGGTTTCCGCGTGTAAGCGTAAAGGTGCCTTTACACTCTATCGTATCGTCCATAAATTCATTGTGTTATTTTTTATCATGTGATTTTGGTAGAATGGTATCTATAGATTTATAGTGAATGTAACCGCGTAACTTTTCATACAATCATATCAGTGTGGTATGTTGATAATGATAATAGTTCGTGAAAAAATGAAAACTCATGTTGTAGGCAAGGCAAAACATACCTGAACAAATGAAGTCATTTTTAAATTTTTTTATATATTACATAATAATATTATAGTATATTACATATTATAGACTCGAGTAGTCGACATAGAAAAAGTAAATATAATAGTCGAGTATAGAATTTAAGGTGGAGGAGCAATGGAAATGATAATATTAATACACTCGGATCACAGAATATTTTCTGTGCTTGGACCACGATTCATTGATAATAGTATACCATTGTAACCGCACGACGGCAAAGTTGAAAAAATTTTAACTTTACGGTAACATTTGGTAACATGAACGATTATAAATGTAACCAACGTGATCAGCCAATCAGATGGCTGGATTTTTAACACGACGTCTTAAATTATGGACGACACGAAGTAGTGTAAAGGCACCTTTATTGAAATTGACTACAACATTATTTACTATACTCCATTCGTTTAAAGTTTGCCGTCGACTGCCGAGACTTTTGCGCGTAAATATTGCCGACGGTGAGTGCTGTTGTCAACCGTCCCGATACCATAACATGTATACGTAGTGAGCTCTATTATTACATCAGAACATCATAATAAGTTTATATAAATCTTTTAAATCTTTTATTAAGAACGTAAAAATTTTATAGTGATCAATCTTCTGCTAAATTAATCATTTTATATAGGTTATTTAATTTTTTAAAAGAAAAAGCTGATCAGTTGGGTGTAGAATTTTGGTTGTCGGAAAGTATACTATTGAAGATGCATAAATTAATAAATACATTGAATTAAAAAAAACAATGATAAAATATTTCTTTCAATAAAATGATTTTTAGCATAGATATATTTTGTAAAAATTTACTAAAAAAACTGTACAACAATATAATATAATAGGTATATAATGTATAAAATACACAGGTAATCTGTGAACATTTCAAGTTTATAGAACCATTATTTTCGGAATTACGCAAAAATGGCCATTTTTAACTACATTTTTTCCTTTTCTCGATAGTTTTCCATTCCACGATTATCAAAAAATTAATTACTTCTTCATGGTACCATCCTGATCACATTTTCTACAGAAAGATTGAGTGCACATGACATAACGATTAGAAATCCAGAACCGGCCTTAGGCAGAGGTTAACGGACCTCTGTCCAGAGCCTCGCACTTACAAGGGCCTCTTAAAATTGTAGAAAATTTATTGTACGTCAAAAATAGTGAGATTCCCCTTTTTTTTTTTGCCTATTTTCTCCCATTTTCCTTCAAATTTAATTTGCCTATTTTCCTGCCACAGACTTTGCTCCACCTTAAGGCCCGCTCTGTAGGAAATCTCTAATTCTGCTTAAAATCTAAAAGTAATGTTGACAGTATTGACACTATAAAAGAAAGTGATTGTTTAATGTGAATATGAAATATATAAATTCACTTTTTTAGTTGATAATGGGTATATTTTATATAGTTGGTTATCAATGGTTAGTGCTTACTATGTTCTTGATTCCACCCCACGCCACTGCGTTACACTACCAAGAAGTTTATTTTCATATAATCGCAGAAGATATGTAATAATTATTTATTAAAATAGTATGTATATCATCATATTTTTATTTATATTTTTATGTCGGGGTTCCGTGTTTTAATCGACCCAAAAACCTAACTGACTATTGGTATTTAATAATGCATACCACCATGTATTCTTGTAATTAAGTACATACTAAATTAAATATAACATTTTTGAAGTTCCAAAATCAAATTCCTGTTTTATATTTGTCACAGAATATAATGTTGGCAACTAGGTATGTTTCGCAAACCTCTATTATAGTTTGCAAATGTGTCTTTTACTTTTTTGTCTTTACTTACAAGTATATTATAATTATTAAATTTTAATTGTATACCTATCTACTTATATAATAATATATTTTATAATTAAGCTGTCAGTTGTGTAAGCCCTTAAGTATTCTGAATTTAAATTAATTAATTTTTTAATTTTTATAAAATAAAGTCTTCTTCTCCTTTATTTCAACTAGTGATGTGATTAGAGAATATTCTCTAAAGAATATTCTCTGTTACCGAAAATATCCTCAAAAAGATTATTACCGCAGAATAATCTCATGAAGTAATAATATTCTGCGAAAATATAAGAATTAAATCGTCGTAATAAAATTTGGTCATAATATATTTACTTAATTATAGAATCAGATAATTTAGTAAATGTAGATAGGTACTTGAGGTAATAATTTATTTTTATAATAAATATTTTTTTGTTTATGTGAAATCTGTCATTTATCTGTTTTAAAAATATGTATATTATTAAAATGTTAATGTCGGCCGTCCACTATTCTATTTATACAATAGTTCAATAATAGTCTCGATAAGTTTCTGATGCGTACCTCACACCACCACCAACCCTCACACAAATATAAGAATTTTCAACTCGCATCGAGTATTAAACTAATCTAGTTATACAAAATACACTTATTATTAAAAAATTTAGTTTAGTTTTTTATATATAAATACCAGCCAATATATCGTAAGAATTATAAAATATATTTATATTTTTGTATTGGATAAAATGAGTAATTGAATTTTAACAATGAAAAATAATGTTATTTACATACTTATATAATATTTAAAATTAAAAAAAAAAAAAAATGTACTTGCACTGTGGTATATTGTGTGTTATTTATGTATTGGATAAATTAAATAGCTAATCGAGTTTTATAAAGGAATTTTCATGAAACAAAAATTGAATTTTGGAAAGTACGGGGCGAAATAAAATAATATAATAATATATCTAATATACAGACGGGGTATGTTTATGGTGGAAATGAAAAGAACAGTAAATATTATGATGTTTTGAACTAATGTCCTACGCATATATATATACACAATTATTTATCGAATGATGTTATTACAGAAATACATATTATGTAGGTTCATGTATAGATGCCTCACTGCGCATATGCATTTCGTCGTATTAAATTACGTATTTTAAGGAAAATTATGCCATGTGTATTATTATTTTATAGATCGCACCTAAATATTACCTACAATTATTCCATGACTTTGTATAGTAGAAGTAGATAGGAAGGTAAGCTTGAGGTAAATATAAGATTACGTACCTTTTGAGGATTGAAGTTCTAGATGTTCTACGTTAATATGCAAAAATTATTATCTTTATCTGTTATCTTTATGTAACACGTGAAAAGGATAAAATAAAAGGAATCGTAGGTTCGATGAGTGCAATCACGCTATCGACTGTATTACCTCAATAAAATCTAGTACAAGAAAATAGTGGATTAAATGCTTCTTTTGCCTATTTCAACTACTGTGTTTGCTGCAGCGAATTGCTACAGACATGTGCAATTTTTAATTCAGAAGTAAACAAATAATTGCCGAGCACAATTAAGCTGAAGACATGGAAGTGAGTTTAATCTGAATTAAAAAAAGCCTTCTGTGAAACAAAAGAAAGTAAATGGAAATTGTATTTGCTTGTTTCAATTGCAGTGATTGCTGCAGTGAATTACCACGGATATGTGAAATTTTCGACCCAGAAGTAAACAAATGTTTGCCGAGCGCAATTAAGCTGAAGACATGTAAGTGAGTTTAATCTGATTCAAAAACGTCTTCTGTGAGACAAAAAAACGAAGTTAATAGATTAAGATTCGTTAATTTATAAAATAGATATACTTACTTGAAAAAAAATGAAATACAAATTTAGAGTATAATTGAGATTTTTGAATCGATAACAATTCACTAGAAAGGACGAAGGAAAATGGAGTCACCACACACAATATTTTAATAAAAACAAAAATATTTGGGTGCGATGATGTTCTAAAAAAAAGTACGTGAGTCTTGGTCCCGGTACTTAATAGGTGGAGTATAGGTACAGGTTGCGGTCAATTGAATTTTATATTTTGTTTAAGATTAATTTGAATAATAAGAATAAATTTAGATAATTGTTTACCAATATAACATCATTCATCGCTAATTAGTCATTAATAATAATGAAATTCGATCGTTATTATTATAATTGTAGAATTATGGCCACAACAATAATATTTTTTAATAATAATTAATTATTTTATCAAAAATATTAAACAAAATTTTTAAATTGATAAAATATGGCTAGAAAAGAAAATTTCCAAAAATTCTCAGTTTGGAGAATATTCTCAAGAATATTCTCCCAAAATATTATTACCTTAATTTTACATCACTAGTCTCAACAATTCTTCCAAAAATGTGAGGTTAATGAACCGTGCCTTTAATCTCCACTTTACTCGATCTCCCGTATCCTCTTATTCGTACCTCTAACCACTTCCTTTTTGGTCTTCCCCTTCGTTCTTTCAATACAAAATATAGTTTATTATATAAACAATATGAGGATGATTCTTATTATTTCTAACTAAAGAGTTCACTTTACACTTATATTCAACTATGATATTGTAATACGCTGTGAAATAATATTTAGTACTGATTAGTCAATCATGGTTTATTGTCAATATATCAAAACGCCAACTAAACAAAATTTGACGACAAAAACCGTTAAACGTTAAATAACGTTTAAATATTTAAAGAAAAAAAACAAAATTTATTATTTAAAGAACTAATACCGATTAACGTAATTATTAAATAATGTTTGAAAAATTAATAACATTAAACAAAAAAAAAAAAAAAAATGCAAATCGTATAAAAGTAAAATAACGTTAAACAATTGAATTTTTTTAATTTTGAGACATAATAGAATACATAGTACTTGTAGTGTAATCATCGCAATATTTATGCATAGTTTGTCTTGCTGCGAGGCCATATCCTATAACAAAAAAAAAATATAAATTTTAATTAATTGGTGTAAATCCTGATTATTTCGAGGTTTTACAATGTTATTTTTTATTTTTTTTCTATATCCTTATATTTATAATCTGTATGAATATAAATTTTTATTATTATATATTACATACAAATCATTTTTAAAAATCACATACATATATATAGGTTATTATATTATTAAAAGTACATTGATATTTGAGATCGGGTTTTTTCATTGCATTTCTTATTAATAGAATTAATCATATTTATATCAATCACCTATAATGAGTATTTATATATTTACAAATTTATATATCCTTTCAATAAAAATAGTTTTGGTACTTTATGGATTATGTCCCACAATTTAAAATACATGTTTGTAATACTATTTATACTGCAACACAAGTTAGTCATTTTGTTGACACTATATAAAAAAGGCGATCATATAATTTTAAATTCTGAGCAGAGCGAGGAAGTTATAGATATGGTTATATAATAATTTTTATTTATTTAAAATTTTTTTTAGTGTGAACAAGTTTTCGATCAAACAACTTCGTTAAATGTGTACCTACTACTTTTTCCAATAGACAATTTAATCTTGTTCTTAGGTACTTTCAAGAGGGAATTTTTCAATTTTTCGATAAATACGTAAAGAAAAACAATTTAAAAACAGCAAAAAATTTCCACATTTCCTCGTAATTCTGAAAATAATGTGACTAGATATTTTACATTTTCACAGAATATATATTATACATAGGTCTACAATATTTTCAAAAATGTTACAAACTTTTTTCAAATTACTTTTTGACCAACTTATATAAAAAACATTAAAGAAAAATTAATTTAGTATTATTATAATTTGTAAATAAATATTTAACACAAGGTTAAAGCTATAAAATTTTATTTATATATTTATTAAAATATTTATGTAACTATACAATTTGTATATATTTTAATAAATCATTAAGTGTGTTAAGTTATTCTGGATACGTCACTGTCTAGTAGTATGTATTGTCTTTCTATTGGTATAATAATCATTAACCTATGATAATTATGTAATATATACTATTTGAAATACGAAAACACGTATATTATCGTGATTAGTGATTACACAATAATAAGTCTATTTTCAAATTACCTAAAAAATATTTAAGAATTGTTAAATTCAAATTTCCTTTTGTATTGTCTTTCATTTGTTTTTTTTTGTTCTTACATAATATTACCTAAGTAGTGAGAAAGTGAAGAAAAAAATTCACAAATATGAATTGACAATTAACCTGATAATAGGAGTTTTAGTGCTGCAAAATTATTAAAAGGAAGAAAGACTCAACTTAAATTTTTTTTGTGCATAGATTTTTTTATAGGAGTACTTTTTGTTGAACTTTCAAGCTTGAGAACTTTGTTTTTTTTTTGTATTCATTTTTTAAAAATGCTAAAAATCATATTTTGGAAAACATTTTTAAGTTGAATATCTCAAAGGAACTGAGTCTTAAATGATAAAATTAATATAGATTAATATCTTACATTACCCAAAAGTTTTATCTAACATCTTTTTTTATGTCTCTTGAGTGTTCCCTTGATCGTCCCACATTAGAATATGGTTCAGTTCTTTAGGACCCTCAAACTGCTTGCACTAGTGCAACTGTCGAAAGGATCCAAAGAAAATTCCTTCGCCTAGCTGCTTTCTGTTTTAATATTTCTCATCTTCTGTATTATTCCCATGAACTTATCTCCCATTTGAATTTTAAAATTCCAATTCATACTACAATTTCCTTCCTTATCCCACCTTCTCCTGGTCTCTTTCTTGATTCCTCATCTATTATACACCTTGTGTGTGCAGATAATAATGATTCCTCTTTCTCCATTAAGCTTTGATTCTCTTTTACTTAAGCTTTTATTAATTATAAATAATTCTGTTTTTAATTATTTGTATATAATTTAAATTTTATTTATCATCTTTTTCACCAATTGTTCTTTTTATTGGTTTTCCTTCATATATATTAAGTTGATCATTGTTCTTTTTATTAATAATTGTAACTGTACTTTCTTTATATTTTGGGTTTTAGACTGTTATCATTAAATAAATAAATAAATAATATTATTTAAAAAAAATAAATAAGTGGGTAACAACGATAATTGTATTTATTATTTTGTTATATTAAAAATTGACTTTCAATTTACACCGTATAAAAGGTATTTTTAAATGTGTACCTACATCTTAATATTCCACATCAACGTCTGGGACAAGTGAATTTTTTTCCAAAATCTGTACCTATACACAACTCACACACCGTATAGAAGTTAGTTTTAAATTTATTACATTGTGTAAATATGTGTAAGTAGTATGATTTGGACAATTCTGGAACATAGGCCTTCTTGTGTAATGGAGGAGCAACCGTAGTTGCTCCTCCATTGTGTATATAGACGCATCCACTACGTAACCTAACACATACTGTTCACTCAACCTTTTTTGATAAATGATAAATGTCTTTACAATTCGTTGCTGTGGTTACCACTTAAAAATATCAATTTTACAACATTTATTCATTAATTATTAATAAATTATGAATAACAATACTATATAGTTCAATTATGACTACAAGTTGTTTTAAAATTGTGTATGGAATTATAGTTAATTGTTCAAAATATGTTTATTATTATTATTATAATTATTATATGTTTTATTGGTCAAATAAAACAAACTTTTAATTAATTAAATTAAAAGTTTAAAAATTTATAAAAAAAAATTTTTAAATAAAACAACAACACAGCAGTGCTCAAGTAGGCTTTCTGAACTAACTATTCTTTTATAACTTAAATACATTAATTAAATATCATACAATACGTCTATGATTTTACATAGGAATCATTGACGCGGCTTAAGATAATCTTTTACATATATATAATATATACGTGAGCGTTCTTGGGAATGTATTTATTTACTTTCTAGAAATTAAATATAGTGACTATTAAACATCATACTTCCTGCGATGGCGATTGAAGAATATTCTTTACCACATGCTAAATCATAATAAAAAATACTTTTAATTAAAATTATTAATATTATAAACGAAATGTCATGGAAAATATATTATACCAATTAAATGTTACAATGATATTTTTGTTTTGAACAATCTAATATTATTAGTGATGGGCAAATTCGGTCTTGGTCTTGCAAAAATGCAAGACCAAGACCAAGACCAAGACTGTACTAGAGGTAGCAAGACCAAGACCAAGATTTTACTATTTCATAGCAAGACTGAAATAAAAATTTATGCAAGACCAAGACCGAGTCCAAGACTTATAATGCAAGACCAAGACCAAGACCAAGACTTGACTGCAAGACTCTTGCAAGTCTTGCTTTTAAATAAAATAAAAATTAATGAACTAAATACGTTATTTATTACATTTTTTTTCTTGGTATACATTATTTATAATTCCACACCAAATCTACATATTTCTCGTAATGCAATCATCAATATCCTATTATAATATTTTCGGAAATGATTATCATTTATCGAATATATGAGTAAACAGATATTCTACTATTTCTTGAAAGTTCGGTGTTATCGAAAACAGTCAACTACATAGATAGATACCTACCTAATTATTTTTTGTGAACGGAGAGGGGGAATTACCCCCATTACTCCCTGTATCCCCCTTTGTGTACGTATAAATAAATTATTTATTCTTATTTATAACTTTGGTAAAAAAAAAATCAAGGCTGCAAGAATTTTGCAAGACCAAGACCAAGACCAAGACCAAGACCAAGACCTAGATTCATTCAACAAGACCAAGACCAAGACTGACTTCTACGAAGTCAACAAGACCAAGACCAAGACCAAGATTGAGTTAACACGACCAAGACCAAGACTGAGTAGACAAGACCAAGATTAAGACCAAGACTGCCATGGTCTTGGTCTTGGTCTTGCTTTGTGCATCACTAAATATTATAGTTTTATTTTTCTGATTTTACGGTGAACTTGAATATATATAATGGTCATTTTTACACATATAAACGAAAATTTCATTGGAAATAATAACCATAATAGTGTAGGAGGTCTCATAATAAATTTGGTGGATACGGTAAATCAAAATGATATCTCGTTTTCAGATTGATAGAAAACTCCTATAAATATAATATAAAATGATCACATGTTATGTATGATACAGAGTAGAAAGTTTTATATACATATATATATACACGAGTATATTTTGGTGTTGAGTTACTTGTAGAATTATTTATAAATATAAATAAATACCCAGTTTCTACAAAAAGAATTTGTTTTTATTTAACAAATACGTATTTCGAAAACAATGTTTTCATCTTCAGTGT